>CM065122.1:5645000-5907500 GCA_033026305.1 Cirrhinus molitorella | reverse complement strand
AATATCCTTATATGCTTTAACATTAAGATTAGAACTCATGTAAATTACTAAAGTAGTCAAACCTGTTCATTAGAAGAGGGTGTCCCAATACTTTTGGCAATATAGCGTATGCTGTGATGCATGACCGCTTCCATTACAGTCACAGTTATCAGCTAAATTTAAACCAATTCAGATGAATCAGCTCGGCAGATCTATTCTCCATTCATTAGTGCAAGTTTCTCACACCTGCTTGTTTTTGTTTCCTGATTGTTTAGGCTTAAAGATGCAGTGGACCCCAGAGCATGCGCAGTGGGCCGAGCAACATTTCGACATCTCATCAACCACACGTTCCCCCGCACATAAAGCAGAGGCATACCGCGGACACCTGCAGAGGACCTACCAGTATGCCTGGGCCAATGACGACATATCTGCACTGACGGCCTCCAACCTTCTGAAGAAGTACGCAGAGAAGTATTCCGGTATCCTGGAGGGTCCAAGCGAGCGGGCGCTTCTGTGCTCATACTCCGAGAGTGCCCCAGGACTCTTGAACGGACGGAAGTCAGAGAGCGAAGCATGGCAGGAGGGGATCTACCCAATGAGCTGTGCTGCAGATGTGGTTTCTGCAAGTAAGACTGGCATGACGGCCGCCCTGCCTCCTCCAGATGTGACAGCAAGTGTTGGCAGCTCCACGGGGGTGGCGGGTAGCCTGAGCGAGCCCAGCTACTCCAGCAGTAACTGCGGGAATCACGCACCTACGGCACTGCACTCGGGGATCCCCTCTCAGGAATTCACTAGCAGTTACAATGGCTCGTACTTGCATTCCACTTACAGCGGTGGGCAGAGCACACCGGCTCTCCCGTCCCCACATCCCTCACCTTTGCACAGCGCTGGGCTCCTTCAGCCTCCACCTCCGCCACCTCCAACCCTAGTGCCCAGCTACAATGCAAGTTCCCCCAATCTCTCCAGTTACAATTACCCTCCAGCAGGTTATCCTCCACAGACTGCTGTTGCCCCAGGCTACAGCCCAGGAGGAGCACCCCCTCCTTCAGCTTACTTGCCCTCAGGCATTGCTGCCCCCACTCCCCTACCCCCTTCCACCCTTCCCGGTTACTCCTACCAGTCCCACAACCATGCGCCAATTGCACCAACACCTTTGAATGGCAGCTCGGCCAACACGTTGAAAAGAAAAGCGTTTTACATGACAGGCCAGGGAGATATGGACTCCAGTTATGGAAATTTCAGCTACAGCCAGCAGCGTTCTGCTCAAAGCCCTATGTACAGAATGCCAGACAACAGTCTTGTTGACTCAACCAGAGGGAATGGATTTGACAGGAACGCTGACACATCATCTTTGGCATTTAAGCCCACAAAGCAGTCAATGCCACAGGATCAGCAGCGGAAATTCGGCAGCCAGTCCGGCAGGGCGCTAACCCCTCCTTCGTACGGATCCTCCAAAGGTTCCTTGGGGTCCCTGCGGTCAGGCGAGTCATTTGGAAAGTTCGGTTCCCCTGTTTTGAGTGACCACGGGGAAGATAACAGACAGCATCACCCCCATTCCATTGGCACGACCACTTCGTCCAGCCACCCCGCTGAGGAGCAGTTAAAAAACAGCGATGCTAGTTTGGTAGAGATGGTCACCACTGAGATTCTGCAGCAGACGCCACCTGTGGACTGGAGTGACATTGCTGGACTAGAGATGGCAAAAGCCACCATCAAAGATGAGGTCCTGTGGCCTATCCTGAGGCCAGACATGTTCAGCGGTATGGCCACGTTACCTCGCAGCATCCTTCTCTTTGGACCTCAGGGCACGGGCCGGACTCTGCTCGGCCGGTGTATGGCCAGTCAGCTCGGTGCAGCTTTCCTCCTCCTCAGTGGCTCTGCTCTTGTCACGAAGTGGCTCGGAGAGGGCGAGAAGATCGTCCAGGCTTCGTTCCTTGTTGCTCGCTGCCGGCAGCCTTCGGTAGTTTTCATCAGCGATGTAGACCTGCTGTTGTCTGCCCAGTTGAGCGAAGAAAGTCCGGTGAACCGAATCAAGAGCGAACTCCTCCTCCAGCTCGACGGAGTTCTAAGCTCACCAGAGGAACATGTTCTCGTAGTATGTTCCACCAGCAAACCTGAAGAGATCGACGAGTCTCTGCGAAGGTACTTTGTAAAGCGGTTGCTCGTCCCCTTACCGGATGCCACCGCTCGACACCAGATAATCAGCCAGCTGCTCTCACAGCACAACTACTGCCTCAGCGACAAAGAGGTTGCGCTGCTCGTTCAGCGGACAGATGGCTTCTCCGGGTTGGATGTGGCCCGGCTTTGCCAGGAGGCCATGGTTGGTCCTATCCATGGCATGTCCGGCGCGGACCTTTCCGGAATGATGCGACCGGTGTCGTACCAAGACTTTGAGAATGTGTTTTGCAAAATCCAGCCCAGCATATCACAGAAAGAACTTGATACATACACTGAATGGAATAAGATGTTTGGTTGTAGTCAGTAAAGAGCGAGGGCGTAGAGAAATCTGTGGGGTGACCTCCTCTACTCTAAGAGGGGATACAATTCAGAATTCTTTGGGTGACACGTGCAGTTAAATAGTGTGGTTATTACAAATGTAGATGACCCCTAAAGAAGAACCAGAAGGACGGTCAGATACAGTTGAATGATGCATGGCTGTACTTAAGTCAAGGTCTGGCCCTTTGCACATAATCCAGACAGAGAAATACTGTTTTCTGGGCTCAGTACTGCAGACGCAGAGCTTCGCTTACCGAGGAACTCTGTAAGTGAGGACAAACTTCTTTGTGTGTAAATATCATTCTGCTGTTTTCGAGATTTTGTTGCTATGAAGTGCCTGAAGTGGTGCTTTATTGATTTGTATTTGGATTTGTTTGCCTCACCATCGACATTGGTGGCATGTGCTAATATAGAGAGCTTTAACATGAAACTAAATCAGACATGTTCTGCTTTTCGTTCCTTTCCTTGTTTTCGACGCTTCTCTCAAAAGAACAACAGTATTCCTCAATCAAGTCTGACCTGTAGACCCCAGGAAGGGCAGGAGAAGGTCCGTGTTGTACTTTGAATCTGGATCCTAAGTTATGAAATCCATTTGTGTTTGATTTTCTTCAAAAACTCAGGAAAGTGATTGTGATTTGTACAGTACCTCAAAAAAAGATTATGCGATAGCACTACATACTGCTGACTACATTGGGTTTGGTTTCTAATTTGCTTCTTCTAAAACTCTAGGTTTACCTCAACCAATTTAAAAATGAAAAGGATATGACTATGAATGTAACCAGAACATTTCTGGGTTGTTTGGAAGAAAAATTTGGGGAGTTTCTTTTTCTTCCGTTATATTCTTATTGTTCTTGCTAAATTCCATTGTGGACATTTGCTTTAAGTTTCGAAAGCAGAATTGCGTGCCAGTATTGACTACAGCACCTGTTCCTCCCTGCATAGCACAGTTCAGACTCTCGAGTCAGAGATGGGCACTATCTGTTGTGTAGATAAGGTTCGTCCGAAACCACCTCCACGCCAGAGTATGCAGTAGACGTCAACATTTGCGTGTTTGAACAGAATTGGGGTGAACCAAAACTTTTCAAAGAGGCTACCAGATTCTTAAAGTGGAAATATTTTCACGTTCTTCGTAACGCAGTTACGAATGTTTCGTTTTTGTTTTGGACTCTGTCCTGCTGCTGTGTGGTGTTGGTGTAAAGATATCCGAAGGATCATTCTGTTCTACCTCAGTTTAGCACTATTTTCTCTGCAACTAGAACAGAAAGATGAGAGCTTGGTGTCTTCAACCTCTTTAGGTTCGCTCCGCTCTGAAGCCTCCATAAAGAACAAGCTGCCTTTTTTCCAAAAAAAAGAGAAACAACAACGTTTGTCTCACACTACCTGTGCAATTCTTTGAGTGCCCAGATGACTCTAAACACCCCTTTGTGTAAACACACACACACATTATTGATGGGGTCTCTAAGGGGCCACTTATTGGGGCCACATTGCCTAAAGCCAGAAACATACTTTACGCAAGTACACAAGTGCTTATAGCAACGCAAGTTAGAAGATTGCTGGCGTTGTTGCTTTTTGAAATTACTCTTTCTACATTAAGACTGTGTCCCAATTTGCATACTATGGTGTTTGAAATTAGATTACTGTGTCCCAAATCATAGTATGTTGAAAAGATTATTATGGTATGGTGTGGTTCTAAACCACACTTTAACGGCTAATATTGCCCACAACCCACAAATTAAAAAGTTTAAAAATTACAATCATGGTGGATATGTTAGACCGACGGTTAAGTATAGAAAGTTTGAGTAATTATTAATCAGAATCTAATGAAAAAATATTTAATGTTATCCACATTATTATATAAAATTGTGAACTTTTGTAAAGATATTTTATTAAATTAAAGGCGAACTGGGATGCAGCATCAAGTGAACTACTATAATGGCAGCGCAACAATTTATTTAGAGAATCTTGCTGAGCAAGTTAGTAAAACTCTTTATATTTTTTTATGTTTGTACACCCAGTTTTCATGGTGCAGACATTTGTAGGGAACTCTATCACCCCCATGAGTATGGAGGTGTTACGCCCACAATATTGCAAGTACTCTTGCGATGCTTTTTGCATTTGTGCACTTGCATACAGTATGTTTCTAGCCCAAGGTAGCACAGGATGTTGGTAACCTTGTGTTTGAATGTATTTTTTGGTTTTGTTTCTTGATATGTTTACTTTCTCTGATCATTTGAGTCAGCCTTTTTGTCTAGCACTAGAGAGTTGAAGCGATGTGTTCCCTCAATCAGTCTTTTTTTTTTCTGCCTTTATATCATGTGTCTCAAATGTTGGAGAGGATGCACACTCTGTTTTCAACTTTTCTTTTTGTCCACTGCAGTGTAATTTTGACACCATTTTAAGGTGCTTATTTAGCAGTTGGAGGCACCAGACCTCCAATACATGTGTATATATATGACATATCCTTGAAGAAATATCTGCTTTTTTGACAGACATCCAGATAGTCTTTTCAGTAGCTGTGAGACACCACTTTCTTCACAATGTGCGTAAAGTGATATGTACACCCAAAGGTTTTCTAGCCTTGTTTTGTCGTCTAAAGTGGAAACCTTCGTTTTTTTTCCTTGAGTGGTATTTTCATTCTGCTTTCTTGTTTTTTGTGTTGTTTTGAAGAAAAATTACTATTGTGCAATTTGTCAAATGCACTTTTAACGTTTTGTGTTAAGGCCTATCACACTTAATTGTCCTCCCTCAAAACCAAAGCGAACAAAATGATCAAACCCGATCCATATCTCTGAAGATTGAAATTCATTCACACGTTTAGGAAATTTATATGAGGCTTCACATAGATTAAACCTGTGATATAACTCTGTTTTGTTGAAAATTATCATGGATTTGAAAGCCAAATAGCACTGATGAACAAACCCACACTGACCCTGAAAGGAAAAATGATTTTTTAGTCCTACCGCTGGTGTTGTTTTTTTAAGGGCTGGTGCTCTACGCCAATGTTTGTAGCCTGAATGCCCTTGAACAAAACCGATTACAACATTTTATTTTTGAAAGCTCTTTGTAATTGGTTAAAGGAATGTTCTAGTAGCATAATATCAATTAGGCCAGAAAATATTTTTGCTCTTGTCAATCTTTTTAACACAGAAGCCATGGTCACTAACACAGGGCCAGTTCTTTTTGATTCAATATTATAGCCAATATTATTAACTACGTTAAGATTTATTGACCAACTTTGTTAGAGCCGTATTCAATAACTTATGATATCCAGGCGTTCATCCACTAGAAAAGTATTCCCACTTCAGAAGGGTCAATTTAAACAAATTTACAGCTTTGTGCTGCATAATTCATGCAAGTGCTTTCACAAAAATGCTTTTAAACCCTCCAGAACTCTTGACCTGTTTACTTCCATTGCAAGTGTTACTGTAACTATGAATTTTGATTTGTTTTTTAAAAAACCGAGGGATTAGTCCAAATTATTTTCAGCGGTAATCAATATTATGCTGTCGATAGAGCTTAGCTTGCATTGAACCGGAACGTTCCTTTAATTGATTGCAAAGGAAGAGAAAATGTGGGAACATCCAAAAAAGTACAACAATTTAAAGCACATCTCCTGTGTAGATATACATTTTGTTCTCCTCCGGTTTGTTAATTTGCTTCAGCGCTGTTGTCGTTGGTTTGGTTGGTTTCTTTCAAGTGTCGCCAGTGTTTGTTTTTCAACCATTATTCTTTACGACCATTTCTACCTCATTGCTACATATTGACATGTAGTACCTATGTTCTGTCTTTTTTGAATGTCACACATTTGTATAAAAGAAAATAAAAAAGAAGAAAAACGTCTAAAAACAACTTAAAAGAACAAAAAAATAAAAAAAGGCTTGTTCTTTAACTCGAGCAGTCTACCTCAGAAAGACTGTCTGTCCGTACGCTGAGCAGTGGAGTAGCTGCACATACTGAAAAGACACATTAGGCAGAGATGATGCACACTGACCACACAAACTCGACGATTCGTTACCCCGCTGCGATCTGGGATATTGTGGACTGTATAGGTCTTCTCCAAGGTCTCTACATGCAAATTTTTCCTTTCATTTTTCAATTGAAGTAAATCGCTTTCCCCCCTTTGTGAACTGTAGTGTGCATGTGGATGTGTATGTGTGTGCACTTATTATGAAGTGTGTAAGTGTGCATTTTTCTATATGAGAATTCTATATGAAATGTAGGTACATTTCATATACCATATTTGTACATTAGATACACTTGCACATTTGTGTACTTAATGTACATTTGTTATTAGTATAACATTTTGAAACACACCACATACATGTTAATATGTGTGTGTATGTACAATATTGCCATAAGTACATTCAACGTAAATGTATTTTCATGTATGCATAGGGACAAAGGACAATAAAAGATCATTCAAATGCTTTTGAAACGTCGTGCTTTATTTTTCTTTTCTGTCGCATTCCAGATGCATCACAATTTCTGTGTTTTTGCTTTTCTGCATTGAAATACAGAATGACATGGAAAGATGTATTTCAGAGAGACCTATACACTGCACAATATATCAAACATCAAGGATGTTTTTTTTTTTTGCTGTTGTTTTATGTGAACTTCCACTAAAAAAGGATATTAGTTGTATCATAAATGGGCGCCAGCATAGACATCCAGTGTGAACACAATTTTTTCTTTTTCTTTTTTGCACAATGCACACACTGTAAAAAAACAAACAAAAAAAAAAAACAGTTGAGTCAACTTAAAATAATTGGTTACCCTGCTGCCTTAAAATTTTAAGTTCAGTCAACTCCAAGTTTATTCAAGTTGAAATATTAATTTGTACTAAGTGACAATTTAGATATCTGAGTTGACTAAATTTAAATGTTTGTTAAACTTAGCGGTGTTTGTTACTCGGTTGCCTCAAAGTTTAAGTTGAATCAACTCAAATATCTAAGTTGTCACTTGTACAACAGAACATTTCAAGTTGAGTTCAGTCCACTAAAATAAGTTTATTCAAGTTCAAATGTTAAGTTGTACTAAGTGACAATTTAGATATTTGAGACAATTTTAAGTTCAGTCAACTCAAAAAAAAAAAAAAAAAAAAAAAAAAAACACTTTAAAGGCAGCCAGGTAACAAATTATTTTTTACATTGCAGTTGTTATCATGTGAATGTGCAAATTTATAAATGCTAATGGAATTTTTTTCAGGAACCAGCCAATAAAATAAAATCTAATGTCTGTACAAAACTATTAACCCCTTCAAATGGTAGGAAACTGTAATAGTTCATTCTCTCACTTAGCAAATACAGCTTGAATTATTTATCATTTTAAGATGTTTTCTGTAAAGCTAATTTGAAACTATGTACTTTACCCTTTTACAAGCTAAATTTTTCCATCCTGTTTGCAACATTCAATACATACGTTTAGATATTTATATACAGTGGAAGTCAAAAGTTTTCACACACCTTGCAATCTGCAAAATGTTAATTATTTTGCCAAAATAAGAGGGATCATACAAAATGCATTTTTTATTTTATTTAGTACTGACCTGAAGAAGATATTTCACATAAACAATGTTAGCGTATAGTCCAAAAGAGAAAATAATAGTTCATTTTATAAAAATCACCCTGTTCAAAAGTTTTTTTTTTTTTTTTTTTTTTTTTTTTTTTGTGATAGTCTGAACAGTTAAACTGCCTGCTGTTCCTCAGAAAAATTCTTCAGGTCCCACAAATTCTTTGGTTTTTCAGCATTTTTGTGTATTTGAACTCTTTCCAACAATGACTATGATTTTGAGATCCATCTTTTCACACTGAGGACAACTGAGGGACTCATATGCAACTATTACAGAAGGATCAAACGCTCACTGATGCTCCAGAAGGAACCACAATGCATTGAAAACAGAATGTAGATGTGTACACTTTTCAAATATCAAATTTTCCTCATTTAGTAATTCCCTTTAGAAGCTACAAAAGATATATCCATGTTCCCCAGAAGATAAAATAAGTTAAATTTACCCTAATCTTCAAATTCAAAATGCATGGCTTATGTAAATTTTTGAACTGCAGTCATTTTTATAAATTCAACTGTTATTTTCTCTTGTGGACTATGTTAACCTTCTTTATATGAAATATCTTATTCAGATTAGTACTAAATAAAAACAACATGCATTTTGTATGATCCCTCTTATTTTGGTAAAATAATTAACATTTTGCAGATTGTGCAAGGTGTATGTAACTTTTTGACTTCAACTGTATTAGTATACTGTGGATAAAATAACACAACAGTTCTGTATAATGTTGCTAAATGTTATATCATCATCAAAATCTTTGTGAATTTATTCACTATTCATTGTTTTGCTCAGCCCTAGTACACGGAGACTACATTAGAAAGGGCCTGAAGATGTTCTTTGTTAAAGTTTTCACAACGCAACCCATTTAAAAGGCTGCGCACTTTTGCATTAAACAAAAACTAAAGCTTTTAAAGCACAATACCTGGAGTTTAAGCAGCACATTTTCAGCACGCACGCCTTAAAACGAGTCGTCCGGATGCTACCCAGTAATTACGCTTCTGAAAGATGACCATTAGCATCTGTTTCCAAAACCATTTGCTGCATTTCTTAAATACAGTTTCCATTGTTTGTGATATTTCATTATTCTTCATTTCGAATAAGACATTCCATTAATGCCCTGGATTTTTTTTCCCCCCACACTTTTTTTTTTTTTTTTTTGATGGCATAATTATGTAGTTGGATGGTCTATGCGTGGGAAGCTGCAGTACAATTAACATTGGGAAGTTGGTGCATTTGGTGCCCATGGCCGTTTCATTTGTAAAGAGCTGTGTGTCATTTCCACAGCTGTACATGTTAAAATACTCTCTCTTAATGGATGCAATTCAACAGGGTCCTCAACGCAGGAAACGCACTTGCGACAAGGTGACGAGAAGTATTTTTTATCGAGGTGATCGTATTTCTGATTTATGTCTTGAATACAGAAAAAAGCCTGAACGTCACAAGCAGTTTGTGTTTATGGCCTCTTAGTGGGAAGATAAAAGTCACGATCAGAATCGGACACTAATGGGAGACACGTTGTAATTTCTTTCTCATTTTGACTGTACATTTCCTTTTTATTTCAAATACCTGGAAGGTTGCCTCAGTGTTCATTAAAATGCAATTAATTCTGCAACTCTGCTGTTGAGAGCATGGTGTCTGCGAGTCTCCTTTACTTCGATATAGGTCACAGTGTGGCAGCCAATACCGGCTAGTGTTGCTGAGTCATGCATCGACTGATGTTGGCTTCTAATCAGGAGGCTTTAGCGCCATCAAAAGTCTCTGGTCACTTTTTATTTCCTTAAGCTCGTCCTTAATGTCACAGCTCAGGTAACACACATTTGTATTGCTCAGCACTGTGTGCATTACCTTTACTGCTTTATATGTGACCCTGGACCACAAAGCCACTCATAAGGGTCAATTTTTAGAAATTGGGATTTATGCATCATCTGAAAGCTGAATAAATAAGCTTTGCATTAATGTATAGTTTCTTAGGATAAGAGAAAAACACCTTTAAAATTGTCCAAATGAAGTTCTTAGCCATCCATATTACTAATCAAAAATTAAGTATTCGGTGGGGAATTTACAAAATATCTTCATGGAACATGACCTTTACTTATCCTAATGATTTTTGGCATAAAGGAAAAATCTAAAAATTTTGACCCATGTAATGTATTTTTGGCTATTGCTACAAACATACCCATTCTACTTAGGATTGTTTTGTGGTCCAGGGTCGCATATTATTTATTCTAATGATTACATGACTGAATGTGTCCAGTAAAATAATAATGAATTATTACATTTAAGGCAAGACAGCACAGGTGAAAAGGGTCAAATATTTAAGTAATAGATACTATCATACTTCTACAGCTGATCGATTACATTAAGAATTGCAAGCTTTTTCTTCTAAGTAAATATGCAATACATTTTAAGAACAGAAATTTGAAGCCAGGTTCAACTTGACAATCTGAACAGGTTCAGATTCATCTGGTTATAATATTTTTAAATGGTTAAAGATTTTTACCTTTACCTTTTACCATTTGGATTTCTCTTCATCACTAAAAAAACAGAAAATACCGTCAACACTCAGAAAAAATACATTTTCAACGTGTTTTTAAGAAGAAAGTGTTATATAAAATCAAATATATGCATAAACCCTTCTGTAATTTTTTTAATTATTATTATTATGATTTTTTTTTTTTCAGAATATAGAAAGGAATAAAACTGTAATGCTGTGGAATGTAAGTACTACTGAAGTGCACAAAAAATCTAATTTTGAGAAAACAGCCTTTAAAAATATTTATTGCATTTTAAATCTACAGACAAATAGATGAAGTGCAATAAAATGTTATATAGATCAGCCAAATGGTATATGAACAAACCACTCAGTAAAAACCTTCAGAATATAAATGGGAATAAAACTGGAAAGCTTATGCAAGTGCTGCAGCACTTACAGACATGAAATATGTGACCCTGGACCACAAAACTAGTTTTAAGTAGCACAGGTATATTTGTAGCAATAGCCAAAAATGCAATGTATGGGTCATGATCAATTTTTTTTTTTTTTTCTTTTTTCCATGAAGATATTTTGTAAATTGTCTACTGTAAATATATCAAAAACATTTTGATTAGTAATATGCATTAAGAACTTAATTTAGACAATTTTAAAGGCAACAAAAAAGGGACCCTCAGAATGCAGATTTTCAAATAGTTGTATCGACCAAATATTGTCCTACCCTAACAAACAATACATCAATGGAAAGCTTATTTATTCAGCTTTCATATTCTGTATAAATCTCAATAAAAAAAAGACACTTTTGTGGTCCAGCGTCACATACATGTATTGTAATTGAAATCTAAAAATGTAAATAGATATAGAGTAATAAAATGACTACTTAAAATGCATTCTGGGTGTTTTCTGTACACTAGTTTAAACAATATATAAAACATTTCAAAATTGACCAGTACATTGGGGAAAAAAAAACAGTTTTTGCCTGTAGTGCCTTTATGATTAAAACAGACTCAAGGAAATGACCTACAATCAAATCCAGAATGTAGGACAGAATCCTACAGAAGACTTTTTTTAATTAGATCTACATCTACATTTCTTGGTAAGTATTGTATCCCCTATTTTAGTCTTTTAAAATGAATACTTTGTAGTCTGTACTATACAGACCAGTTTTAAGTAAAAATATTTTTGCAATAGCCAAAAATACATTGTATGAGTCAAAATGATTTTCTTTTATGACAAAAATCATTAGGAAATTAAGTAAAGATCATGTTCCACAATTTCCTACCATAAATATTAAAAAAAAAATAAAAAATTAAATAGTAATATGTATTGCTAAGAACTTCATTTGGACAACTTTAAAGGCAATTTTCAAATAGTTGTAGCTCGGCCAAATATTGCCATATCCCAACAAACCATATATCAATGGAAAGCTTTTTTTTTTAATGGACTCTCTCTTATGACTGGTTTTGTGGTCTAGGGTCACATGTATAATCTATAACAGTATACATATTGTATCTTAAAATGCACTGACTTGACCTTTCATGCCCAGTGTAAAGTAGGCAATTCATGGTAACATATGTGAAGATTGTTTCAAGTTCACTTAAATTAAAAGTACATTTTTGAAGTCTAATAAATGTTAAAGTAACTGCTTTGTTGAATGGTTATATTCAATGGTTAAATATTAGAAAATACTAAAATATGAAAAATAACGTTCTTTATGGGGTTTTTTTACATTAATTTGAAGCATAAATGTGAAATTATTGCAATATAAAAGTATAATTAAAAACATACATTTTCTGGTAGGATTAATCACGATTAAGTTCAGCAGAATTGTGCGATTATTATTTTTTATTTTTTTCAAATGACACCACTATATATATATATATATATATATATATATATATACAGTCAAAACAAAAAATATTCAGACACCAGATATATATTTTTTTTTCACTAGTGGGCGCAGGATAAGTGAGTATAGCAAAATAAAGTAAACTGTGACATATTATACCCAAACATTGTTCATACAGTGGGCTACCAGTAAAACTGATCATTTGAAGAAAAAAAAAAAAAAAAGTTGCAAAAACTTTGCCCTGACCATGTTTTGCTTAAGTGTTTTTTCCTTAATTGCAAATGCAACCTTTTTACACCACAATCGGAAATAAAATAAAGCATTGCATTTTGTAAATATTGTCAGTTGAATATTTGGTTGATTGTAATCTATTACACACCTTTCTATCAAAGTTATTTGATATTATCAAGATGAATTTGTTCTGAAAAAGTTGAACTCTGAGTTCTTGTCATATTTTTATTACCTGCTTTAAAAGGTTCTTCACAGCGATGCCATAAAAGAACCATCTTTTTCTTACCTTTTTATAATCTGAAGAACCGTTGAGGTGTCTGCTTTGGTTTATATTTGGTGTGTGTGTGTGTATATATGTATATATATATATATATACACTCTATTCAGTAAGCTGACATTTCAGATGTCCAGCATTATTAGAACACAATGATTTTTATACAGTATAGCATGCTTTAAATCCACAAAACACTGGTGTTTTAGTCACTTCTATAAAGTGGCAATTAAACTGATCTCTTTGTGGTTTAACGTTCAATAGAGAAGATTTAGAGAACATTTCCTTTCACAAAGACAGGCTGTAAGCTCAAACTTCAGGCCTCGGGCTTGCTGTCATCAGTTTTAGTATGATGAATGAGATACTCACTTTCCTTTGTTTCTCAGTTTCAAACAAACGGAGCCGGATATAAAACACTTCCTTCCTCATATTGATCGTCTGGTGTGTGTTTTTGTGTAAGTGAGCCTGTAGAATATCATGTGCATGTGTGCTTGTATGTGTGTGTGCATTTAATATTCAGCCTTATTAAAAAAAATATATATATATATTGACAAAAAAACAGGAAGTGTTTGTGCATAATTACTCTCCAGTTGTTCGTGGGGCTAATTTGTAAAGATCTACTTGTCCAAGCATTAGCTAAGAAAAAGTTGCATGAAACAATAATTAGGGTGTGTTTTCTGAATATCAATATCAGATTCCTTATTAGAATGATGAATGTGAATGTAAAGTATAATGTGAAATATAAATACAAACTAAGATGAGAGAGATGAGGAAACAGGGAAAAAAGATATGCGAAGAATTACATTACCAGTTTTGTTATCAAAGATCCTCTTGTACCACCATTACATTTTTTATTTGCAGTCTGATGAAAATAAAGTCTGATGTCTATAGACTAGACTTTATTTCTGGGCAAAAACAAATGAACAAACACACATAAAAACATAATGAATAAGTGTTGATAAGAAAACAGGAAAAATAAAGTTGTGTAAAACAAATTAGACTTCAGTTACTAGAGGCTATTTTGTAAATTATTGGAAGTCAGTGACATCATTGAAAGTGAAAGTGAAGTGGAAAAAAAATCTGTATATTATGGACAAAACCAATTAAAAAATATTACATTAAAAAAGGCAAAATAAAGTTGTGCAAAACAAATTATACTTCAGTTATTAAGACCTTTTTTTGTAAATATCAAACATCTATTATCTCATATTGAAATGCATAAATACATACATCCATACAAAAAAAAAAAGAATAAATAATAATAATAAATAAAAAATTGGCAATATGGAGAAAAAAAGTTAAAACAAATTAGACTCTAGTTTTCAAGGCCTAAGTTTTGTAAATATCCGCATTAGCAAAACCAACTGACTAAACACATACTATATTTTACTATTATATACTAAATAAGTAAATGGTGATAAAACCAGGGTAAAAACCTGAAACAATTTGTTTGTCACTTCAGTCATTAGAGCCTATTTTGTAAATATCAAAGATCCACTTGTCTTAGCATTAGCGTTCCTCATTAGCATTCTTTTGAACGTTAAGTGCAAAGTTTGTAGATATATACTGGACAAAACCAACTGACGAAACAACAAATAAGTGGTGATAGAAAAAAAGAGATAAAGTTGTGTACAAAAAAATAGACTCCAATTATTAGGACCTAAATGTTGTAAATATCAAAGATCCACTTGTCTTAGCATTAGCGTTCCTCATTAGCATTTTTTTGAACGTTAAGTGCAAAGTTTGTAGATATATACTAGACAAAACCAACTGACGAAACAACAAATAAGTGGTGATAGAAAAAAAGAGATAAAGTTGTGTACAAAAAAATAGACTCCAATTATTAGGACCTAAATGTTGTAAATATCAAAGATCCACTTGAGCTAACGTCCTCATTAGCATTCTGATGAAAGTGAAGTGGAAAGTCTGAATAAACCTCAAAATAACAATAAATAAAAAATGCTATATACAACAAATTAGACTCTAGTTGTTAGGACCTATTTTGTAAATATCAAACATCCACTTGTTATACCGCTAGCATCCTCATTAGCATTCTGATGATAGTGAAGTGCAAAGTCTTTTTTAAAAAATTGAAATACAAGCGGTGATAGGAAAACAGGGGAAAATCTGAAGTTGTGTGAAAGAAATAACACTTGAGTTATTAGGGCCTATTTTGTAAATATCAAAGATCCACTTGTCCTAGCGTTAGCGTTCTTACTAGCATTCTGATGAATGTTGAGTGGAAAGTCTGGATAAATAAGTGGTAATAGGAAAAATAAAGTTGTTTAAAACAAATTAGACTTCCATTATTAGACCATTTGGTAAATATTCATTAGCGTTAATGTCTTCATTAGCATTCTAGATATTTCTGAACATAATGATAAAAATAAATAAAAATTAAAAATGGTGATTAAAAACAGCTAAATAAAGTTGTTAAAACAAATTGGTCTCTAGTTATTTAGAGCTAAATGTTGTAGATATCACAGCTCCACTAGCGCTAGCATCCTCATTAGCATTCTGATGAAAGTGAAGTGGAAAGTCTGTGAACTTTATTTTGTTTTATTTCTGGCCAAAACCAATTAAGTAAAAAAAAAAAAATAATAATAATAAAAAATAAATAAATAAAAAAGAGAGATTGGAAAAACTAAAGTTGTGTGAAAGAAATTACACTTGAGTTATTAAGGCCTATTTTGTAAATATCAAAGATCCACTTGTCCTAGCGTTAGCTTCCTCATTAGCATTCTGATGATAATAAAGTGAAAAGTCTAGATATACTGAATAAAATCAAATGCATGCATTCTCAAATAAAAAAAAATAAAAATAAGTGGTAATAGGAAAAATAAAGTTGTGTAAACAAATTAGACTTCCATTATTAGGCCATTTTGTTGATATTCATTTAATGATATGAACTTAACATAAATAAACAATGATAAAAATAAATAAATATTTAAAATAGTGATTAAAAACAGCTAAATAAATATGTTTAAACAAATTAGTCTCCAGTTAATAGGAGCTAACTGTTGTAAATATCAAAGATTGTTAGCTTCCTCATTAGCATGCTGATGAATGTTGTGCAAAGTTTGTAGCTATTACTGGATAAAACCAACTGATGAAACATATACATTCACAAACAACAAATAAGTGGTAATAGGAAAAATAAAATTAGACTTGTGTTATTAGGACCTTAATTTGGTAAATATTCATTAGCGTTAGTGTTTTCATTAGCATTGTGATGAAGCAGAGTCTAGAAATCTCTGAACATAACCAACACACATTAAAATGGAAAAAAAAAAAACATAATATTAAAATAAAATATTAAAAAAAACAGCAAAATAAAGTTGTTAAAACAAATTAGTTTCTAGTTATTAGGAGCAAAATGTTGTAGATACCAAAGCTCCACTAGCGCTAACATCCTCATTAGCATTCTGACGAAAGTGAAGTGGAAAGTCTGTGAACTTGATTCTGGTTTATTTCTGGCCAAAACCAATTGAGTCAAAAAAAAAAATAAATAAATAAATAATAATAAAAAAAAGCAAAATACAAGCAGTGAAAAAAAAAGAGGGGAAAAACTAAAGTTACACTAGTTATTAGGGCCTATTTTGTAAATATCAAAGATCCACTTGTCCTAGCGTTAGCTTCCTCATTAGCATTATGATGAATGTGGAGTAGAAAGTTTGTAGATATTACTGGATAAAACCTACTGATGATACATATACATTCACAAATAAGTGGTAATAGGAAAAATAAAGTTGTGTAAAACAAATTATTAGGACCTTAATTTGGTAAATATCCATTAGCGTTATTGTTTTCATTAGCATTGTGATGAAGTCTAGAAATCTCTGAACATAACCAACACACATTAAAATGAAAAAAAGGTGATTAAAAAACAGCTAAATAAAGTTGTTAAATGAAATTAGTTTCTAGTTATTAGGAACAAAATGTTGTAGATATCAAAGCTCCACTAGCGCTAACATCCTCATTAGCCTTCTGGTGAAAGTGAAGTGGAAAGTGATTTATTTTGTTTTATTTCCAGCCAAAACCAATTAGGTAAAAAAAAAAAAAAAAAAATGAAATAAAATGCAAGTGGTGATAAGAAAAGAGATGGGGAAAAAATTACACATGTTATTAGGGCCTATTTTGTAAATATCAAAAATCCACTTGTCCTAGATCCACTAGCACTAGCATCCAGATTCGCATTCTGATGAAAGCGAAGTGGAAAGTCTGTGAAATTTATTCAGTTTTATTTCTGACCAAAACAAATTGAGTGAATAAATAAATAAATATTTAATTTTTACTTATTTTTATCATTGTGTTCAATGATATTTTGTAAATATCCACTTGTCCTAGCGTTAGCTTCCTCATTAGCATTCTTGAGTAGCATTCTTGAGAGAATGTTGAGCGGAAAGTTTAGCGTTAATGTCTTTATTAGCATTCTAGATATTTCTGAACATGATTAAAATAAGTAAAAATTAAAAACAGCAAAATAAAGTTGTTAACATACACAGTTTCACCTAATTTCATGTTATTCCTGAGTACCTACAGAGTAGTAATGTATCCTTAATATCTCCAAAAAGTCTTTAGTTTAGTTTTATCATATTTCTAAAAGAAAAATACAGCTTTCCGATTTTCTCCTGAAAAAGCCAAGCTTCTGGAGGCACGCCGTGGGCGGAGCTAAGTTCGACGATCACTTGCGCTGGGATTACCAATAAAACACAGACATTTGATGCCATTTCAGTTACCATTTGCAGTTCTGAATCATGAGCGGGATCTTTTATAGCTGGGACCACTCCATCTTTCAGTATCAAACAATGTGCAAATCCAGCGTTGAACTGGGCCTTGTATATGAAACGTTCGTCAACAAACACACTTGCAAAACTCCATTGCTGCCCCTGAAAAACGAACTGCATCCACTGTTCACGTAATGCTGGGTTCTTCGGGAAGCTGAGCAAAGTTATCTTTGCCTTACAACCAAAACCACACTTCTTTAGAGACATTCTTCCCGAGTGAATCCCTTGCAGCAGTGCAGCCGAATGAAGCGCTCTTTTTCGCACTCTAGTCTGCGTGGAAACCCTCCACGCAATTTTTTTTATTTAAAAAAAATTAAATAATAAATTTTTTAAAAATACAAGCAGTAATATGAAAAGAGGGGGAAAACTAAAGTTGTGTGAAAGAAATTACACTAGAGTTATTAGGGCCTGTTTTGTAAATATTAAAGATCCATTTGCCCTATAGCCTTAACTTCCTCATTAACATTCTAAAGAATGTTGAGTGGAAAGTTTAGGGTTAATGTCTTTATTAGCATTCTAGATATTTCTGAACACAATGATAAAAATAAGTAAAAATGAAAAACAGCAAAATAAAGTTGTTAAAACAAATAAGCCTCCAGTTAATATGAGCTAAATGTTGTAAATATCACAGCTCTGCTAGCGCTAGCATCCTCATTAGCATTCTGATGAAAGTGAAGTGGAAAGTCTGTGAACTTAATTGTTTTATTTCCAGGCAAAACCAATGGAGTCAAAAAAAAAAAAAATTAAATAATACAATTTTTAAAAATACAAGCAGTAATATGAAAAGAGGGGAAAACTAAAGTTGTGTGAAAGAAATTACACTAGAGTTATTAGGGCCTGTTTTGTAAATATTAAAGATCCACTTGCCCTAGCCTTAACTTCCTCATTAACATTCTAAAGAATGTTGAGTGGAAAGTTTAGGGTTAATGTCTTTGTTAGCATTCTAGATATTTCTGAATACAATGATAAAAATAAGTAAAAATAGTAAAGTAAAAACAGCAAAATAAAGTTACAAATAAGCCTCCAGTTAATATGAGCTAAATGTTGTAAATATCATAGCTCTGCTAGTGCTAGCATCCTCATAGCATTCTGATGAAAGTTAAGTGGAAAGTTTGTGAACTTGATTCTGTTTCATTTCCAGCCAAAACCAGCTGAGTCAAAAAAAAATAAAATAAAATAAAATAAATAAATAAATAAATAAATAATACAATTTAAAAAAATACAAGCAGTGATATGAAAAGAGGGAAAAACTAAAGTTGTGTGAAAGAAATTACAGGAGTTATTAGGGCCTGTTTTGTAAATATTAAAGATCCACTTGCCCTAGCCTTAACTTCCTCATTAGCATTCTAAAGAATGTTGAGTGGAAAGTTTAGGGTAAATGTCTTTATTAGCATTCTAAATATTTCTGAATACAATGATAAAAATAAGTAAAAATAGTAAAGTAAAAACAGCAAAATAAAGTTATTAAAATAAATAAGCCTCCAGTTAATATGAGCTAAATGTTGTAAATATCACAGCTCTGCTAGCGCTAGCATCCTCATTAGCATTCTGATGAAAGTGAAGTGGAAAGTCTGTGAACTTAATTGTTTTATTTCCAGGCAAAACCAATGAAGTCAAAAAAAAAAAAAACAATTAAATAATACAGTTTTTAAAAATACAAGCAGTAATATGAAAAGAGGGGAAAACTAAAGTTGTGTGAAAGAAATTACATGAGTTATTAGGGCCTGTTTTGTAAATATTAAAGATCCACTTGCCCTAGCCTTAACAACTTCCTTAGCATTCTAAAGAATGTTGAGTGGAAAGTTTAGGGTAAATGTCTTTATTAGCATTCTAGATATTTCTGAATACAATGATAAAAATAAGTAAAATTAGTAAAGTAAAAACAGCAAAATAAAGTTGTTAAAACAAATAAGCCTCCAGTCAATATGAGCTAAATGTTGTAAATATCACAGCTCTGCTAGCGCTAGCATCCTCATTAGCATTCTGATTAAAGTGAAGTGGAAAGTCTGTGAACTTGATTCTGTTTTATTTCCAGCCAAAAACCAATTGAGCCAAAAAAAAAAAAAGAAAGAAAGAAAGAAACGAAATACAAGCGGTGATAAGAAAAGAGGGGGAAAACTAAAGTTGTGTGAAAGAAATTACACTTGAGTTATTAGGGCCTATTTTGTAAATATCAAAGATCCACTTGTCCTAGCGTTAGCTTCCTCATTAGCATTCTGATGAAAGTGGAGTGGAAAGTCTGTGAACTCGGAGGTTATCTGACGCCGCAGTGCCCGCGCCGCGCGTCTCTCTCTCTGTCTCTGTCTCTCCCGCACACACGCGCCGCTCAAGAGGATGAGGCGCGGACCTCTCTCAAATCACTTCCTTCATAACAATTAAAATATGCAAAGTGATAATTTTCTTTAAGTAGCCTTAAATGTGCAATCGATTTAAATGTGAGGGAAATTGCCTAAAGCTCCGGGCGAGGAAGGCAAAGGGAAGGGGGTGGGGGGGAGAGAAAAAGAATAAATTATGCAAATCGCAGAAAGGACTCTTGAAAGCCTAATTTTTCTGTAATAAGCATACTGTTTCATTTAATTTTTTGCCTCTTATTAAAAGTGACAGTTCTTTTGCACCGTCTGATGGCTATATCTGACACAAGCCGGCGGAAATGACTGGCCAACTAAACGCTGCAGCGTTTTCTCTAGCTTTTAGATGATGGTTACATTCACAAAGTAATTATGCGCCGGAGAGTCCAGAAATAAGCTTTAATTACATAGTAATCGCCTCTGATGGACACTGGGAAGTGTGAGAGCTGCCAGACTGCAATCCATCAATGCCAAACCCCTGGCCACTTTTAATTCTCCTTCATTTGCATCATAACCTCCGCACCAAGTTGCACAAATGCTGTTAAATGTTAATAGGACCTGTCTCTCTACTCAAAATGAATGCTTAAGCCGTTTTCATCTCGCTCTCCCTCTCTTTCTCTCTCTCCCCCACGACCCTCTTTTCTTCCACTATCGCTCTCTCTCACCCTCCGCGCTCGTCTGCGCGCTCCGTCTTCGGCGTGCCGTCAGGAGAGCGCGTTAGTCCGAGACAGCGCATGGTCACTGCTGCACTAATTGGGAGCACTATGCTAAGTTTTATCTCCTCATTTCTAACAAGCCATACACACAATCTCTGACGCCTCTCTCTCTCTCTGTGTGTTCCAGGGGAAAAAAAGTGAAGGATTTGTTAATGGTTTGTGTGTGTGAAGTGTGTAAGTGCATGATATAAAAAAAAAGAAGAGCATGCTTTTTATGTGTACTTTGCCTTACCACATCTGAGTACTACTGCAATTACTTGATAAAATCTGACAATGTGCCTGTAATCGTTCTCTTGCTCTCCAGCACGTTTGCAAACACATGCATGTTTTTTTCTAGCACTTGCCAGTTTTATTATGCTCATTCGGAACAATGTCATTAGGTTTATGTTTGGTATTTTTAGCAGTGTGTGATAACAAACTATATATAATATTGTATGCAATTGTAAAACTGGAAAATATGATATAATATGAATAATAAATATCAATATTATTATTGAGAAAATTAAATATAATAAAATGAATGTCAACCTGTCAAGAAAATTAAGATAATATATTATTGCATGTGTGTGTGTGTGTGTGTGTGTGTGTGTGTGTATGTGTGTGTGTTGCAATATATTAGTGCATGTGTGTGTTAGCATTTTATTGGGTTAAATTAATAATTTACACATTGACCAATTCATTAATAATATGTGTAGCTTTGCATTTAGACTGTTACCAATACAGTTATCGCAGTTGCATGTATTGTAAAATACAGTCAAAATATTGTATTACAATAATAAAAACAATCATAACTAATAATGAGAATTACAAAAATAATGCAAACAATGCCATTCTAATTAGAAAAAGAATGTCATTATCCAAATGATCTGAATGATTTGAAAACACTAGGATTTAAAATAATTTTAGAAATGTATACACTACCAGTCAAAGTAAGATTTTTCATTTTTTGAAGTAGTCTTTTCTGCTCAACCAAGACAGCAAAAACGTGACATATTTTTACTATTTAAAATAACTGCTTTTTATTTTAATATGTTTTAAAATGTAATTTATTAATGTGATTTCAAAGCTAAATTTTTAGCACTATTACTCCAGCCACATGATCCTTTAGAAATCATTCTAATATTCTGATTTGCCATTCAAAAAACATTTAATATTATTATTATGTTGAAAACAACTGTGTCAGAATTTCAAAGTATTATTAATATCTATAATAGTACCTCAGTGGAGTTGTATTTTATGTACACTGAGGTACTATTACAGATTTTATTAATATTTTGAAAAAAAAAAAATAAAAAAAATAATTTTATATATATATATATATATATATATATATACATATATTTAAATTATATTTTCATTGTAATTTTTGTTAGTTTGTTCTGTTTTTGTATCTTTTTAAATATATTTTTTTTTCCAAGTAAATATGGACGACTTAGATAAAATGTGAGTTGTGAGATATAACTTAAGATTTTGTCTTTTTTTCTTGCAATTCTAAGTTTATATCTCACAATTCTGGCTTTTTTTGTCTTTATTTAGTTTTTTTCACAGCTTTTTGGCTTTGACTGCAAAGAAAAAAATATATATTATTATGTTGAAAACAACTGAGTAGATTTTTTTAATGAATAGAAAGCTCAGAAGAACAGCATTTATCTAAAATAGAAATCATTTGTAACATTATAAATGTCTTTATCATAAATTTTGATCAATATAAAGCATCCTCGCTAAATAAAAGTATTCATTTCTATAACTTCTTTCCAAAAAATAAATAAATTAATGAATTAATTATACTGACTCCAAGCATTTGAATGTATAGTGCATAATGTTACAAAAGCTTTTTATTTCAGATAAATGCTGATCTTGGGATCTTTCTATTCATTAAAGAATCCTGAAAAAATATACTCAACAATATTAATAAGGAAAAATGTTTCTTGAAGAGCAAATCAGCATATTAGAATGATTTCTGAACGATCGTGTGACACTGAAAATGCTAAAAATGTAGCTTTGATCACAGGAATAAAATTACATTTAAAAGTAATTTCATATAGAAAACAGTAATTAAAAATAGTAAAAATATTTCAAAATGTTACAGTTTTTGCTGTACTTTGGATCAAATAAATGCAGGTTTGGTGAGCAGAAAATATGTCTTTTTCAAAAAGCATTTAAAATCTTAAAAACTTTTTTCTTTTTTTATGTCATTAACTTCTCCTAATTAAGATTTACGACATTAAAAGGCTATTATATTTAAAATCTGGGAAGTTATTGCTTGCTTGATTGATTTGATCTGGAAATGTTCTCAATAGATTCCGTAATATTCCCCTAAATACATTTACACCAAGTGAGGAGATATTTAACAGTATATTACGGTTATACATACACGAAGAAAGCGAGAAACAAAGAAAGCTACTGTGGAGTGCCAAGAGAAGCAGACTACACTCTCACACTCGTGCATTTATAAACGCATTTAAAGAGCTTCCAAAAAAAATCGATATGGAATAGCTACTCGGTCCAAACTGGGATGCGAGACCACAGAGGCTGCTGTCTAGCTGCAGGCAGGACTGACTGTGTGTGCAAAGGCGTAAGTGCATGCAGAACGTGAGAGCTGCATATATGTGTGTGTGTTTGCAAAGAGAGAGAGCGAGAGCAGGTGGCTGTGGCCTCCAGTCAAACCGCCAAACTGCCCACCTCCAATTAGCACTTGACTTCGCTGCATAGAGTTATAAACGCACAACCTTCACTCCTCCATCACGGAGGAGAAGAGGTGTCTGGGTAAGGGTCGAAAGGTCAACCTGCTGAATTTTGAGAGCTGAGATGGCAGCGGTTGCGATGTGTATAGATGTGTTTGACGTCAACCTCGCTTAGCCTCGCCGATCGGCCAGAATACCTGCCGGTTGCTTTTGGGGGAGGAGTTTAAAATAGAAATGAGTTCTGCTTCCTGTGTCTACAGGAACAACCCTTGCTATGAACGTGAACAGCGTGTTGTACTTGAGTTGACTTGGTGCCAATGCTATTTTAGGATCATTGAAGGACTATTATAAATGTAATATATTTTTTTAATTGTTTATATTTTTGAACTTTAAGTACATTTTTTTGTCTCTATTTATAAATATTTTATTTCAAGTAACAAAAAATATTTTTATTTTTTTATATTTATTTTCTTTAAGGTTTTAGTTTCGCTTAACTATAATATAGGCTATGGAAGCCTGTTTTTACCATGTAACTTTTTATCTCACAATTGCGTTTCTCAGATAAAATGTCAGAATTTCAAAGTATTAATAAAATCTATAATAGTACCTCAATGGAGTTGTATTTTATGTACACTGAGGTACTATTACAGATTTTATTCATATTTTAAAATATTTGTAATATATTTTCTTATATTTTCATTGTAATTTTAGCTAGTTTTAGTCGTTTAGTTATTTGTTCTGTTTTTGTATCTTTTTAAATGCTTTTTTAAAGTAAATTTGGACCTTGCAAGAATTGCATTTCTCAGATAAAATGTGAGTTGTGATTCTATAACAAGAATTTTTATTTTTTGAATTCTAAGTTTATATCTCACAATTCTGGCATTTTTTCTTTGTTTAGTTTTTTCACAGCTTTTTTGCTTTTGCTATGACTGCAAAGAAAAATTTTGATGAAAAAATCTGAATTGTGATATAAATTTGTAATTGCAGAAAAACTTGTGTGATAAATTTTGAGATAAAAATAACTTTTTGCTATTGCAAAGAAAAATTTGAATTGTGATATAATAAACGTAACTGTGAGAAAAAAAAATCTGAATTATGTAAAATAAAAAAGTGAGATAAAAAGCCCCTTTTCTCGCAGCTGAAGAAAAAAGTCAGAAATGTGTGGTAAATTGTGAAATAAAAATAACTTTTCTCTCGTAATTGTGAAGAAAAATTGTGAGAAAAAATCTGAATTGTGATTAAAAAAAAGTCAGAATTCTGTGATAACTTGTAAGATAAAAACACCTTTCATGCAATTGTAAAGACAAATTGTGCAAAAGAATTGTGATATAACTTATAGTTGTGGGGAAAGAAGTGAGAATTGTCTCATAAATTGTAAGATAAAAAAACATTTTTCACACAATTGCGAAGAAAAATTGTGCAAAATAATTGTGCTATAAACTCAAAATTGTGAGAAAAAAGTGAGAATTGTGTCATAAATTGTAAGATAAAAAAAAACTTTTTTCACGCAATTGCGAAGAAAAATTGTGCAAAATAATTGTGCTATAAACTCAAAATTGTGAGAAAAAAGTAAGAATTGTGTCATAAATTATAAGATGAAAAAAACATTTTTCACACAATTGTGAAGAAAAACTTAAACATTTTCCCAAAAGTGAAAACTGTGTGATAAATTGTAGATAAAATAACTTTTTCCTTGCAATTGCAAAAATAAATTATGTGAAAAATCAGAACTGTGATATAAATCTATAATTGCAAGAAAAAAAAATTGTGAGATAAAAACTTGGATATGGACTTTTATAGCAATAACCTGCTTGGTGCAATTGAAAACATCATTAAATGAGTGCAGTTTTTAATTCCTGTGCATATCGAACATAAGGGTCTCCTCCTGCATATTAGTTGGTATTGAGGAAGGGGCATTCTTATTCAGCACAGCATTTGATTGAACAAAAATTTGAGCAGTGCAGGATGTGTCATAAGCATTTTAGGTTTGTTTTCCAAAAAAAAAAAAAAAAGAAAGAAAAAAGAAAAAAAAATCAGCTAAAAGTACATTTTATCAGTTTCAACACTAGCATAATAGATCTTTAAGTGAACTCATATTTAAAGAGGACTCATATTTTAGCTGAAAGCAGTGATGGATTTGTTACTTATACAGTTTTTCGCTTCACAAGATGTTAATTGATGGACTGGAGTGGTGTGGATTACTTGTAGATTATTGTGATTTATTTATCAGCTGTTTGAGTTCTCATTCTGACGGCACCCATTCACTGCAAAGATCCATTGGTGAGCAAGTGATGTAATGCTACATTTCTTCAAATCTGATGAAGAAACAAACTCATCTACATCTTGGATGGCCTGAGCCTGAGTAGATTCTCACTCATTTTCCTCCTAAAATGGACCATCCCAATCTCACACCGATAAGAGCCCAGCAATGATATCCATCCAAACACCGATGGCTTGAGGTCAGCTTCCTGTCCCTGTCATTTCACATATATATTTACACAAGGACAACCCCCACTGCATAAGATGGAACATGCCAGATAATCATACCATCATCCCTCATTGGCTGCACATTTTCACAAAGTGGCCAAAGTGTCATGTAGTTCCCCTTTAGCGTGCTGAGAACGGCAGCTCTGGAAGAACTTAATGATGTGCTGATAACAGCTGATACCTGTTCCTCTGCCACTGCGCAATAAATATCCTCATTAATGTCAAGAAACCAAAGAGTGGCCCATTATTTAAAAGTTATGTCTTAATAAAGCCGCTTTTTCTTGATCTGTAGAGTGACACAATTTTCTGTTCTAATTCAGTGGCAATTATCCACCTTTTTTTTTTTTTTTTTTTATAAGACTCGAATATCCAAGTAACATATTAATTACAACAATAAATGAAGTTGTTACAGCATTCCGGCTCAAGCTGATAGTGTAGATTTTTATTAATATCTTAATTACTATTTGGAAATCCCTAATTGACTGTAATACTTAGCACTTCTATTGATTGTAGGTCATCTCAAATATAGAAATTGGTGTAAGAGAGCAAAAGAATCTCTGGTTATTGTTTTCCCGCTGTTTAATTATTAATAATTACTCCCCTCTTTTTCTATAAAGCACGACGGCGAGGTTCCAGAAGACCAAATCCCATTCATTTTCCTCACAGTTGAATTGATTTTAGAGCTAAAATATAAACCTTTCAAACCAGACCTACTGTGACCATGATTTTAAGTTACGTTTATGCATTTTATCCAGCAGACGCTTTTATTCAAAGTGACTCGCACTGCATTCAAGCTATACATTATACATGACCTTGGTGTTGCATGCGGAGGAATGTTAGGTGATGATATTTGCTAGAAGCCACGCGTTATTGGTTTCAATTTGTTTAATTGCAAAATTAAAGAGAAATACTCAAACTGTGTGAATTCAGTAATCAAGTCATGCACTCTCAAATATTTGTGTATTTGCACACATACAGTATGCATATATATAAAAAAACATTTTATTTTATCCACCCAGCTGCTATAGGTAAATAACTAGAAAAAAAGTAGACATTTTTTGTGCTACACGCCAGTTTGTTTATGGTTATTAATCAGGACAATAATGGACTGTTTATGTACAGACACATAACTGGAAGAGTCCAAATGCTATATGCAATGCAATGCAAATGAAAAGTAAAAAATGCTATAAATAAATAAATAAATAAATGTGGACACTTATGATTAATAATTAACAAAAACTCAATAGTTCTATTGTACTGATTTGAATTCCTAATTTGCCATGCTATATGGGATTAGCAGGGTTAATATAGTTAAATAAAAAATTGCCTATGTTGCCTATGTTTGGAGAAAGAAGGGAGAGGCGTTCAATCCCAAGAACAGCGTTCCCACAGTGAAACATGGTGGTGGGAGTATAATGCTGTGGGGATGTTTCAGTGCATTTGGAACTGGGAATAAAGGGTTAAAGGAAACATGAAAAAGGAAAAAGTAAGACTATAAGAAGATTTTGAAAGACAACCTCAGACAGTCTGCAAGAAAACTTGGTTTGGGTCGACATTTTGTCTTCCAGCATGATAATGACCCAAAGCATACCTCACTTCTGTTGAAGAAATACCTCCAAATGAGCAAAGTGAGTGTACTTGACTGGCCTGCACAAAGCCCAGACTTGAATCCAATAGAAAATCTGTGGGCCACACTAAAGTCCAGAGTTTGTGCCAGAAGACCAACAAATCTGGAGGAGCTTAGCTTTGCTAAGGAAGAATGGGCTGTCATTCCTCAGGAGACATGCTTGAAACTTGTTGAGAACTACAGCAAATGACTAAAGGCTGTTATCAAGCAAAAGGGATACACTATTGACTACTAACATCAGAGGGCTAATCATTTTGACCAGTAGACTTTTTAAAATTCTTGGTTATACATTTATTTCTATTTGTATTACAAACCCTGAAAGCTTCCTGAATAAAGTATTATGTTTAAAAATGCTGTGTTGATAAAATCGTCTTTCTGTTAAACAACACTTGGGAGTTATTTGAAAAAGAATGAAATATTTTATAAGGGGCTAATAATTTTGTCTTCAACTGTATGTATATATATATATACATATATAGAAGAAGAAGAAATGTGGATACGTATCAAAACTTATTTTATTTCAGATAATTGCCAAAGTAACTAGTAAAGTATTTTATAATATTTATATTTTGGACACTTTGTTTACTTGTAAGATTTTTAACCCCCTTAATTGTCATCTGTCTCTTCAGTGGGAGAGTTTACTTCACCATTTTACAAATAAACCCTAATTTAATCATGACAAACTATATATTGTTGGAAAGGTCTAAGACTCTTAAATAGATATTTTAAAATTTTTTTGTGTCTACTCAAAAAATAAATAAATTAAATTAAATTAAAAAATTCTACTTCATAACAGGAGTTCTGACCTTTGTCACAAAAAGACTTTCATTGTTGCCTTTAGAAATCATAAGAAATTATATATCAGTAGAAATCTCAAAATTCATCCTTTGAAAAACATTTTAAAATCAGACATTGCATTACCATGGAAAATGTACATCAAAATCATATTACAAAATATTTTCGTTCATGAATTATAAAAAAATTATGTTTGAATACTGCACTTTCACATCTATGTTCAAAAACAGGAGTGACAGTTAAAGGGTTAAAATGCCTTCAGAGAAAAAATGCATGTGAAAAACCCTTCCAAAAGCCTCTGTAAAACAGGCCGTCCACTGACACTCTGTTGCATGTTTTAAAAGATACACATTCCATGTTCATCTTAGTTCTAACGCATCTTTTCCTGCTATTCTTAACCTCCAGCAAAGAACAAGAGGCGCTAATAGGGTCCGCTATGCTGGAGCGTCCAATAACCACACACACATAAACACGCGGCTCACAGGGCAATCATTTGAAACATATAGCATCAGTCTTTCAATTTGATCCCTCTCCCCTCCGCAAACCTCTCCCGTAACATCATTATTGATGGCGGATCTAAATCCTCCTCTGACAGGCCTGTGTTATCCGGGCTCGGGGGAAATGCAAATTGATTCCAGATCTGAAGTGGCATTTTTTGAGGGCCTGAACATATTACGCACTCTGTCATTTCAGGCCCGACTGGAAGAATCACAGGTAAATGTCAGTCTCCATCTCCCCCGCTGAGTGTTTCGCACAACGATCGCAACGCAAACAGGGGTCTGTTTGATATGGGAAGCGCCTCTCGTTTTCTCACGCTGCTCTGTTTATCACACATGAAAATCAGATATCGCTGCCTCAGATGAGTGATTGACTCATACCAAACCTGAGCTAATATAGTCCCACACACACTTCAAATGACAATTCATGGAAATAAATATTAAATATCACATTTGGACTGCCAATGCACAGACCTATAAGAAAGAATCCTAACTGAAATGAAGCTGTATATGTGACTAGTTTTTCCACTTTACTTTAGTAGAATTTGTCACACTAAAAATAACAACCCGGAAACTAATTGCATTTTTGCACTTCTGGTTCAATCGTCCTGAATTCAATGTATTTTGTAGGGTTTTTAATGGCTGAAATAATGTACATTTTCACGTTTTATTTTTACAACATCAGAAATACTCAACATGATTTTTTTTTTTTTGTTTCTAACTGGAATTACACAGGTTTTCTGGTACATTAAATGAAACCCATCTATAATTGCACTCTGCAAACTATGTTAACTCAAATTTCCAAACTGATTTTAAATGAAGACTGAAAGAGTTGTTATTTTATGTCTATGCAACTAGATTAAATAAAACGGTGACACACTGCTGCCACATACATATTATTTTTTCCACTCAATTATGTCGTAATAATGACTTATCATTTTAACATCTTTTCTCACGTCCTATTCATCATGTTTATGTTTTTGTCTGCTTGACAGGACCATACAAAATTGTGTATCTTGTATTAGAGCAGTTAAAATTTGGTGCTTTAAGTATAATTCTCTCATACTGACCGCTGGATGTTCAATATGGCCCCTCTTGGCAAAGAACTCTCTGAGAATTTGAGTATTACATATTGTTGCTCTCCATAAAGATAGCCAAGGATGGTAGAGGTTCAGTAACACCCTAAAAATCATGTTACACTACAGTGGTCAGAGTCATACAGAGATCTTCCAAGATGGGTTCCATTCAGAACAGGCCTTGCAAGGGTCGATCAACGAAGTTGAGTACTCAATGAGTGCACCAGGCAGAACCTGGCTTCAAAAAATAGATGCATGAGTGCTGCCAGCATGGCTTTAAAGTAGATGGTCAGCTTGTCAGTGCTCAGACCATACGCCACACACTGCAACAAGTCAGTTTGCATGGGCGCCATCCCAGAAGGAAGCCTCTTCTGAAGCTGGCTCATAAGAAAGATGGCAAACAGTTTGCTGAAGACAACATGTACAAGAGCATGAAATACTAGAACCATGTCCTGTGGTCTGATAAGACTAAGATAAACTTGTTTGGCTCAGATGGTGTCCAGCATGTGTGGCGATGCACTGGTAAGGAGTACCAAGAAAATTGAGTCTTGCCTACAGTCAAGAATGGTGCTGATAGCATGATGGTCTGGGGCTGCATGAGTGCTGCTGGTACTGTGGAGCTGCAGTTCATTGAGGGAAATGTGGATTCCATTATGTACTGTACATTCTGAAGTAGAACATGATGCCTTCCCTCCAGAAACAAGGCAGAATGGCAGTTTTCCAACATGATAACGACCCCAAACACACCACCAAGATGACAACTGCCTTGCTGAGGAAGCTGAAGGTGATGGGGGGGCCAAGTATGTCTCCAGACCTGAATCCTATTAAGCACCTGTGGGACATCTTCAAGCACCATGTGTCTAACATCCAGCAGCTCTGTAATGTCATTATAGAGGTTTGGAAGAGGATCCCAGCAACAACCTGTGCAACTCTGGTCAATTTTATGCCCAGGATAATTAAGGCAGTGCCAGATAACAATGGTGCTAACACAAAATATTGACACTTTGGACAAGTTCACTTAGGGTGAACTCACTTTTTTTGCCAGCTATTTTGACAATAATGGTATGTTGAGTAGTATTCAGGGGACAGTACATTTATACTGCTATACAAGCTGCACATTGACTACTCTAACAAGATGTTGTCGTTAAAAAGACATTTCGTAATAACAAGATGTTATGTCATTAAAACAACATCTTTTTTTTGCTAAAATTACATCTATTCTCATAATAAAATGTTTGTTGTTAAAACATCTTTTTCCAATTAAAATTACATTTCTTGTAATAACAAGATGTTATATGTCATTTAAACAACATCTGTTAAAACATCATCTTTTTTCGTAATAACAAGATGTTATGTTGTTAAAATGACAATTTTCTCAATAAAACGACACATTTTCTCGTAATAAAAATGAAATAAAAACACATTTTATATTTATTATATTTATATTTGTTTTTGTAATTTTTATTTGTTATTTGTGTATATTGTTTAATTCTTTTTGTTTATGATTTGGTTAATTTAGTTTTAGTTATTTTATGTCTGTGCAACTAGATGAAATAAAACAACTTTTTTAAACAAGTTTATTTTTTAAATATTTTATTTATTTTATGTATAATTTAATTCAATAATGTTTTTTGTTTTTTTTCGCTTTGATTTATTTAACGATAACAACCCTGCTTCTGCCATATACATTTAGGCTTCAAACATCATACAGTTGTGTTGATCACAGAGCTTATTTTCTACAATAATCCAAAAGCAAATGGAAAGTATTGTGTTTTTGTCAAGGGAAGAGACTGTCCTCAAAGAAAATACGACCCAGTTGTACTTTTTTATCCACCTTATACGACCCATTTTTACATTTTAAAGTTAAGTGCCCTCTAGCGGGCATACAAATAATGAGAGTGTCGCATTGGATCTGACGTCATGAAATGACGTATGAGCTTTTACACCGATCTCATGGTAATTCAAACATATTTTACTTTGTATGAATGACCACACCTAACCCCACCCTAAACCTACCCCTTACAGAAATAGTGCAAAATCACAATTTATAGTGCATGCAAAACATACTATGAGAACATGTATGTTCTCTGGTATCAAACCTGTGTTTGTATGATTACACCACTTTGTAGTGCAACACTCTACCAACTGAGCTACATGTAATCCTGAAAGTGCAATGGATTCCTGTTGCTGATAGGTGAGCAATTGTTGTATAGGCTCTATGAAGATGACTTACGTTGGCGTGTTGCAAGGGAAGTTTCAGGTTGGCCTACAAAAATGCATTATCACTTTAGCACTCTATAAGTACAAAAAATAAAGAAGCACAAACAAATACTGGGTAAAATAGTCCATTTCTAATTGCATTGCTGAATTACTCTATCCACAGGACACATGCAATGCCAAGAGAAGATATATTTGATAAGGTGTTTACCTTTTACAGAAGCTTTCATGTTGGGAACGCACTTATGATGGCTTAAAATGGATCTTATGTGTCTGCTAGAGCTCTTCAGAGTCTAAATTCACAGTTTGCCATTAGAAATCACACCTGTAATTCAGAAAACACAGCATTAAGTTAACAGCAACATCTTAAGCATAATGTTCAATCAAACAGATTTCCAGCTGAGACCAACAAGACACTATATTCAAGTCTTGAAATTGTGATGGTTGAAATGAAGTGATAACCACTGCAGCATTTTGGTCTCCAAACAAGAAACATGGATGCCAACAGTTCAGCCTGTTTGCCAATAGAGTACATTTGGAAATAATTGAACCCAGTTGTCTAATGAGTGTTCAGGTTCATGTTTACAGGTTGCAGGCTCTGAAAACTGAACATTAACTTCATTAAAATGTATGTATCAGACATGAGAGGCTATGAAAACAAAATTAGGTTTGCTGACAAGAAAAGGAGGAATTAAAATGGAATGATCGAATGACAGGAAGGAAAATCTGGAGAAATAGAAAGAAAAAGACTACTGGAACGGTGAAATAAAAGGGGAAGCAGATGGGTGAAAATGAAGGTCAAATTGGATTGGGAGGTTTGTCAAAATGTGATGACATAAGCAATCTGTACACTGTTATTGCACTTTGCTGGAGGTGGAGGGAAACATTTTAAAATTACAGGAAAAAAAGAAAAGGAAAAAAACGGGAAAGAAAGCACAGGAGCTGCTAGCTCTCTGCCAGCAATGATCGCCTCAAGTGTTTTCTCTTTGTTCCCTCGCCGATTCACTTCCCTCCATCTCTGGCTCGCTTGTACTTGCTCTCTTCCTACTATAAGAAATAAAAAACAAATCACAATTGAGATCTCTTCAATATCTCAATCGTTTCTCTTTAACCAGAGGGTCGCAGGTGTTCCCAGGGTCGAGTACTGCAGAACTAAATGCAAATAAATGCACGCACACACACACACACACACACACACACACACACACGTATATATATATATATATATATATATATATATATGGACGGGTGTATTTGTAGCAATAGCAAATAAAAAATTGTACGGGTCAAAATGATTTTTCTTTTATGCCAAAAATCATGATATGAAGTAAAGATCATGTTCCATGAAGATATTTTAATATGTAAATAAAATGTAATTGATTAGTAATATGCATTGCTAATAACTTAATTTGTGCAACTTTAAAAGCAATTTTCTCAATATTTAGATTTGTCAAATTTTCAAATAGTTGTATCTCGTTGTATTTTTTAGGTTTTCTGACATTTTTATGTATAAATTAGCCATTATATATATATATATATATATATACTTATACTTATACACAACTTACAGAGTTTGGAATAATTATTTTTTTAATATTTTTAAGATAAAACGTGTGTGTGTGTGTGTGTGTGTGTGTGTGTGTGTGTATATATATATATATATACTTACAGAGTTTGGAATAATAATTATTTGAAGGAACATGTGACACTGAAAACTGTAACCACTGCTAAAAAATTCAGCTTTGCATCACAGAAATAAATTACATTTTAAAATATATTCTAATCAAAAATGTTTTATTTATTATTTTTTAAGAACTGTGATTTAAAATATGGATCCTGAAACCAAACCAGAGAACCATTAGATTACACAATGAGATTGAATTGAGAAAAAATTGAGACTTGGGCTTCCCCTGAGCAAAAGAACCCATAAACAAATCTCATGTTTCTTCTACAGTTTCAGAAGAGATCTCAACAATGTGATTAGATTTACCAAGACAATATGAGCTCATGCAAATTCTTCACAAAACACATGATATGAGCTGCTACATACATTAATGGTAATATACACAGCTTAGTCATATTAAAATTAACACAGATGAAAATCCTTTACGTCCCAAAAATTCTTTGATTCTTAATGTATTGTTTTTCCTTCTGGAGCATCAGTGAGCATTTGAACCTTCTGTAATGGTTGCATATGAGTCCCTCAGTTTTCCTCAGTGTGAAAAGATGGATCTCAAAATCATACAGTCATTGTTGGAAAGGGTTAAAACGCACAAAAATGCTGAAAAAACTAAGAATTTGTGTGACCTGAAGGATTTTTCTGAAGAACAGCAGGGGATTATTCCTATTATTTAAAAACTATTATTTTCTCTTGTGGACTTTATGTAAATGTCTTTGTGAAATATCTTATTCAGATCGGTACTAAATAAAAAATAACATGCATTTTGTATGATACCTCTTATTTTGGTAAGATAACTAACATTTTGCAGATTCTGCAAGGTGTATGTAAACTTTTGACTTTACCTGTATATTCATCACAGCCTCATTTACATTCCTGTCAGAAATTAAATATGGTGTTACCCTGATACCGTATGTGAACGTTTGATTTTATTTTAGGAATAAAGACAAAGTTGGTACTTCAGCTGAGAACTCCATTAAGTCTCCGAAGCGTTGAAAGAGCCACCTCTGCGCGTTACCCGCTTGTTTCTCTCTCTCTCTTTTCTCTCGTCTCTGCCTCCTACCAGCCCTCACACACACACACGCACGCACGCACGCATGGATGGATGCCAGATGAAGAGGAGAAGCATATCTGGATGTAATGTCATTATGAACGCTTCCCTTAAAGCTCAATCATAACTGCGTTATGAGCGATACAGCTCTTTATATGACACAAATGAAGTCGTCCATCTTCCCCTGGATTGAGTCATCAATTTCCCCTGGCGATAAGGCTCGTTTGCAGTACCTAATCATCTGTCTGCTCCGCGCTGTCCTGCAGGCTGATCGGATGGCGCTTTTGAATACTGCTACAACAAGCATGACAATCGTAGCCGTCCATTAAGATTGAAAGGCCTCCATTATGGTGCCTGCCTGTGGGGGGAACTGAGCTTTTCTTTGTGCGTGAAACACGGGGCCGTGTAAATCACTCAGCTCGGCTGTGTGTTTATTGATTACAGCCACTTGTGCGCTGAATTCTGCGCCGAATAAAGGAGGGGATTTATTTTCCTCGCTGTCAGAGCGTCGGTGCGCAGGCAGAGCCGCTCAGGAGAGTTTTACAGCTCAAGGTGCGACGGGGATACGGAGGAGATTTCTATACGAGCGCGTGTACGCGTGCACGCTCTTGTATACTCTGTGATAGCAACCCCGCTGGGCCATTGATTTCTTTGATGCTCTGTAATGAAGCAATGCTGAGACATAAATTATGTATTAACCAGCAGACAGGCGATGACCTCTGATTCATTCACAACCTGTTATGTTTATACAGTCATACAGCAGGCCTGCTACGCTTTCGCTTTCATACTGCCGTTTCGCTGAGCGAGCCACTTCGGGTCACACAATTTCTGGCCGCCATTTAACACAACCTCTTTTGTATCAATCAACATAAAACAGAAAAAAAAATCAGATACGATGATAAATACGTGCCTAGAATCATTTTACAATGAATAAACAATTTCCAAAATGTTCATAATGTTCATGGTGCTTTTACCCGTTTGTTTACACAAGTTTACATACAAGCCTTTTTTTTTACAGGCTACTAAAATCAAAAACATTAGCACGATCAGTTTAGGCTGATTCCCGAACAAATGACTCATATGGGTCGGTTCTTTACAGGCTACTGACTCAAAAATATTAGCACGATCAGTTTAGGCTGATTCCTGAACAAATGACTCATATGGGCCGTTCTTTACAGGTTACTGAATCAAAAACATTAGCACAATCAGTGTCGGCTGATTCCTGAACAAATGACTCATATGAGCCGGTTCTTTACAGGCTACTGAATCGAAAATATTAGCACAATCAGTGTCGGCTGATTTTCGAATGAATGACTCATATGAGCCGGTTCTTTACAGGCTACTGAATCGAAAATATTAGCACGATCAGTGTTGGCTGATTCCTGAACAAATGACTCATATGGGCCGGTTCTTTACAGGCTACTGACTCAAAAACATTAGCACAATCAGTGTCGGCTGATTTTCGAATGAATGACTTATACAAGCCTTTTTTTTTTACAGGCTACTGAATCAAAAACATTAGCACAATCAGTGTCGGCTGATTTTCGAATGAATGACTTATACAAGCCTTTTTTTTTTACAGGCTACTGAATCAAAAACATTAGCACAATCAGTGTCGGCTGATTTTCGAATGAATGACTTATACAAGCCTTTTTTTTTTACAGGCTACTGAATCAAAAACATTAGCACAATCAGTGTCGGCTGATTTTCGAATGAATGACTCATACGAGACGGTTCTTTACAGGCTACTGAATCAAAAACATTAGCACGATCAGCTTAGGCTGATTCCTGAACAAATGACTCATATGGGTCGGTTCTTTACAGGCTACTGAATCAAAAACATTAGCACGATCAGCTTAGGCTGATTCCTGAACAAATGACTCATATAGGTCGGTTCTTTACAGGCTACTGAATCAAAAACATTAGCACGATCGGTTTAGGCTGATTCCTGAACAAATGACTCATATAGGTCGGTTCTTTACAGGCTACTGAATCAAAAACATTAGCACAATCAAAAATCAGCTGACACTGAATGAATGACTCATATGGGTCGGTTCTTTACAGGCTACTGAATCAAAAACATTAGCACGATCGGTTTAGGCTGATTCCTGAACAAATGACTCATATAGGTCGGTTCTTTACAGGCTACTGAATCAAAAACATTAGCACAATCAAAAATCAGCTGACACTGAATGAATGACTCATATGAGCCGGTTCTTTACAGGCTACTGAATCGAAAATATTTGCACGATCAGTGTCGGCTGATTTTCGAATGAATGACTCATATGAGTCAGTTCTTTACAGGCTACTGAATCAAAAACATTAGGACGATCAGTTTAGACTGATTCCTGAACAAATGACTCATATAGGCCGGTTCTTTACAGGTTACTGAATCAAAAACATTAGCACAATCAGTGTCGGCTGATTTTTTTTTTTTTTTTTTTACAGGCTACTGAATCAAAAACATTAGCCTGATCAGTGTTGGCTGGTTTTCGAATGAATGACTCATACGAGCCAGTTCTTTACAGGCTACTGAATCAAAAACAGTTGCACGATCAATTTAGGCTGATTCCCGAACAAATGACTCATATGGGTCAGTTCTTTACAGGCTACTGAATCAAAAACATTAGCACGATCAGTTTGACAAATGACTTGTATGAGCTGGTTCGTTTTACTGTATCAAAAATATAAGCGTGATCGGTGTATGTTGATTTTGCAAAGGTAGACTGATTGTCAAACGAATGATACCAAATGAGCCAGTTCTTTCAATAAATAGTTAAAAAATAAATTACTGGTTTGAATCAATCACAAAACGGAATCCACCAGAGCTGCTACTGAATCACGTCTGACTCATTTACTGCAGGGCAAATTATTTTTATGCAGGTTTTGAGTCAGTATCATTATTGACTGTTATTGTTAAAGAAACACAATTAGTTCAATTTTTGTAATGAGGAAATCTTTTGTACTGCCTCTAACATTATCTAATTGTCATGTTTTGTTTCTTACGCCCAAAAAGACCCTCATGCAGCCCAGTTACATTTATTTCTGTAAAGGGAGAAAACTCTTTTAAAAGTCTCCCGGCAGAGCTACAAATTAGACCCGCTTCTATTTGAGAGAGTAAAGCTTTTCAACGCCTCTGCTCTCAAAACTCCCCAAACCGTAAATCTGCACTGAATCTCCCTGTTTATGGTCAAACCTCCCAGGAGCCCGGTGTCCAGAGCTCTGCTGGGATTCTCTCCGGCTGTAAAGTGCTTCCTGAGTAATCATTACTCACAGTTTTGGAGCGGCGCTGGCTGGCAGCGTGTTGATATTTTCTCCATCCTTTTCATTAATTGAGTATTGACGGAGATTGGAGAGTCATTACGCCTCATTGATCTGTCTTAGTTCTGCGGCCCAGCGTTGCCAAACTGGCGGACGAACAGCGAGCGCTTGAGGGAATTAGTTTAAAGTGTATAAACTCAACATCATATCATAACCAGCATTTCAGTGTGAGTGCCTAGAGAGCTAAACGAACCAGCTTCTGCCTCCTTGAGCTGCTTATTTAGGAGGATGCAGGGCTTAATTTGTACAGCCGGAATTGGATCCGGCACTCATTTTATTGGATATGCCTCTGAAATAAGTGTATGCTTTGACCCCTTCATGTTGCATGGAAAAAAGTATGTATAATAACAAAAATAAGGTTGATAATAGATATATTAATCAAAAAAATGTAAAACTAAAATTAGCAATGCAGTTTTTGTTTAATCATACTGGAATGGAATATTATCTAAATAATTCATGAACACTGTATAGTAAATATTATGGAGTCTGTTTAAAAAAAAAAAAAGCAAATAAAAGAAATCTCACAATTCTGACAATGTGGCAAACTCAGAAAAAAAGTCAGAACTGTGAGATGTACACATAACTTCACAATTATGTTCAGACTTTCCTTCTCAGAATCTTGCAATTCTCAGTTTATATTTCACAAAAAATAAGAATTGCAAGGTATAAAGTCAGAACTGTGACATAAAAAGTCAAAATTATATATTTTTTTTATTCACTGGCAAAATCAGGCTTCCACAAAATATTGCCTACTTTATAAAAACAATTTTGAATCTAGATAATTTGCATCCTGTGCAAAATATAAATACTGCAGAAATAGTACGTGTAGTGTGCAATTTCTAACACAGCGCCTTAGTAATGTCTTATAAAGGCAGGAATTCCTTTTAATAGTAAGTTGATCTGATCAACTGCAGGTCATTTAGAGATGCTATACTTTGGGTAATGCACAGAAAATACACTCTTGTGCTTTAAAAGAATTTACAAACGCAAAAAGTCTTGCTGAAAAAAGGGAAGAAATAGCAACTTCTAGCCACATCTGCAAAGAACAAAGGTCACTGACAAAAATGTTAGCACTAGACATTTCAATTGCATGTTAAATGTGCTGCTGTTGTCGATTTATGGCAGTTGCTTCCTTGACATTTTTACAAAGTCCCTCCTTAAATCTTAGGTCAGATTTCAGTGATATACTAGCCTGTGAGTTCAGGGCTTTTGAGAGCACTTTCATGGCCTATTGTGAACTTAAAGACATTGTAAAAAACATTGTTGATGATAAAAACATTTGTTTCTACTGTATATCCTGTTCACAGTTGAGCACGTTAGGAATAAACCAACTTACTCCTGTGTGCTTGGAAAAAAAAATGTGGCATTTCAATCCATAAATGTAAATACGGTGCTGCTCATCTCTGATGATAATGTACCACTTTTGTGTAGGTTGGTGTTAGCAGAGAGAGAAGATCTTTCTGCTAGTGGGTAAAATCTATTGATTGAGAATTCCTACAGCTCCAGAGTGTTAAATATTCATTGCGGAATCTGATTGTGAAATGGTGATCAGCATTTGAACGGATCGCTTTCCATGCCTCAACATCAGCGGACGTAATTGCTTGACCACAGCTGCTACAGCGCAAGCTCACCCACCGCTTTAAATTCACATGGGAGGCCTGAAAAAAAAACTGAACATGCAAACGCTTAAACGTTTGAAGGAATAGTTCAACCAAAAATGGAAATTCTGTCCGTATTTACTCACCCATATGCAGATTTCTTTTTCTTCTGTAGAACACGAAAGGAGAATTTTTGAAGAATCTTCACATTTTTTTTTCCATAAAGCGACAATTTGCATTGGTCCAGCTCCTAAAATGACAGAAGAACATTATAAAAGTAGTTTGTGCAAAATCATACAGGAACCAATTAAATGTTACATTGTCCATCATGCACCATTTCGAAATGTGAACATGAATGCAAATGAGATTTCAGAGCTTTGGCAAAAGGAAAGATTATCGGTCTATCAGATTATAAACTAAAATTTTAGTCTGTTCATCATTCCAATCTATCATTTGAGTCTAGAAGACCTGAAATATAGTCAAGTCAAATTTATTTGTATAGTAGTTTGCTGAAATGTTATGATTATGCAAATTATGCATCATCTAATTACATATGCTCTAATTTGCAGACAGAAATCTGAACATTGGATAAAGCCAGGTTCAAAATTCTCATTTAATTTTGTTGACATTGAAGTTGGATTTCTATTTTTGGCTTAGAAAATACTGTCAACAGGGAGAAAAATATGTTTTTAGGAATAAAATGCTATATAAATTGGGCAAATGATTAACAAACCCATTTGTAAAAACATTAAGAATATGGGTGATACGTTTGGTGCACGTAAGTAATACCGAATGGTAGGTTTCAGACTCATTTTAAGAAATGTATTGTAAATGATATGCAAAGGAAAACTGACCAAAATCTGTATTAAAAACAAATAAACAAATAAATAAATAAATATGTCTTGCCTTAAAAGGACCGTTCACACAAAAATGAAAATTCTGTCATTATTTACTCACCCTCATATTGTTCAAAACATGAGTTCCTTTCTTCTGTTGAACACAAGAGAAGACATTTTGAAAAATGTTGGTAACTAAATCAAACCTGAGGGTAGCCATTGACTTCCATAGTATGTAAAAATTCTATGTAAGTCAATGCCTAAAGTTAAACGAATAGTTTAACCAAAAACATAAATTACTCCATGATTTACTCACCTTCCTCACAGGTGTATATGACTTTCTTCGTTCAGGCAAATACAATCGGAGTTATAATAAATAATGCCCTGGCTCTTTCAAGCTTTATAATGGCAGTAAATGGGTGTTGAGAATTTGAAGCCCAAAAACTGCATCCATCCATGATGAAAAGTACTCCACATGGCTCCAGAATGTTAAAAAAAGGCCTTCTGAAATGAATCGATGTGTTTTAAGAAACATATACATATTTAAAACTTTATAAACTTAATCTCTAGTGTCCGCTAACTGTCGTATGTGTGTTTATGAGAGAGTGACATTCCAGCAAATGACGTAAGATGTAGACAAACCAAAACATAACACCAGTCATAATTTAGAAGTACAAAAGAAATATTTGTAAAGAAAAGGTCTTCGGTAGGATTTCGATATAAGCCAAGAGGAGACTGCATTTCTGTTTGCACTGGAACACAAAAAAACAGAGAAGAAAAGTCAAACTTGATCAAATTTCATGCAGAACTCAAAAATGGACTGGACAAATTTTTTGCCACCTTGTCAAAATTGTAAGAAATAATTGCTTTTCAAGCATGTGATGCTCCTGTAATTTTTTTAGACGCACCTGTGGCAATATAGTAATCACACTTGCAACCAGTTCAAATGGGGAAAAGTTGACTCAGCCTTTGTGTTGTGTTTCACACTGAGCATGGAGAAAAGAAAGAAGTGTAGAGTTGTCTGTGGATTTGAGAGAATTTTTTTTTTTTGAAGAAACATGGACAATCTAAAGGCTACAAGTCCACCTCCAGAAATCTTAATGTTCCTGTGAACATTAAGCAAATTAAAATGAAGGATTGTTCAAATGGTGGATAGAGAAACCAGATTAACTTCCAAACAAATTCAAGCTAATCTGCAGACACGGGGTACTCGCACTATCCGTCGCCATCTGAATGAAAAGGGACGCTATGGTAGGACACCACTGCTGACACAAAGGCATAAAAAAGCAAGACTGGAGTTTCCAAAACTTACGTGGCAAAACCACAATCCTTCTGGGAGAATGTACTGTGGACAGATGAGACAAAAGTAGAGCTTTTTGGTAAAAGACATCACGGCACTGTTTACAGAAAAAAATGAGGCCTTCAAAGTACTGCACTGGATGCCTTGACTGTGTGAACAGTATCATGAAATCTGATTACCAAAGAATTTTGGGGCGCAATGTAGTGGCCAGTGTCTAAAAGCTGCATGTCCACCAGAGGTCATGGGTCTTCAAGCAGGATAATGACCCGAAACACACTTCAAAAAGCACTCAGAAATGGTTAGAAACAAAGTGCTGGAGAGTTTTGAAATGGCCAGCAATGAGTCCAGATCTGAATCCCATCGAACACCTGTGGAGAGATCTCAAAACAGCAGTTGGGAGAAGGTATCCTTCAAATCTGAATGACCTGGAGCAGTTTGCAAAAGAGGAGTGCTCCAAAATTCCAGTAGAGAGGTGTAAGAAACTCATTTATGGTTGCAGGAAGTGATTTCAGTTATTTTTTCCAAAGTGGGTGCTATTAAATATTAAGTGAAGGGTGCTAATAATTTTGTTGGATTCTGTCTGGAATTGATTTTTCTCCTCTGTTTTTTATTGTTGTTCCAATGTAAACAAAAAACAAATAGATAAACATGTGAGTACCAAAACATTTGCAACTGCAACAATTTTCTGAGAGAAGGGTTGCATTTTCTAACAGGAAGGGTGCCTATATTTTTGGCAATGACTGTACATCAGAACACCGATCTCTTGTGAATGTGCGCACGACGATGGTTTATAAATGACAGTATTTAAATATGGATATTTTTCTAACAAGAACACATCAGTTCACTTCAGAAGGCCTTTTATGATGGATAGAAGCGCTTTATTTTGCTTCAAAACCTCAACAGCATTCACTGCCATTGTAAAGCTTAGAAGAGCCAGGACATTATGAAAGAAGAAAGTCTTATACACCTAGGATGGCTTAAGGGTGAGTAAATCATGGGGTAATTTTCATTTTTGGTGAACTATGCCTTTAATGCTTTAACAATATGCAATATGCCAGTATATGAAGAGTTCAGATACAAAACCCCCTAAAAGCCATTTTGGTCAAAAATGAGATAATGAAACTGAGTAAATGCTCTTGACACAGTATACATCCATCAAATATTTTTACTTCAAACTCGATAAAATCCCAGCCTCAGCCCAATCAGAAGTACCAGTACTTAGGTAGAAACCTATACATTGGAGCCTGATAAAAATGTGTTTTTTTAAAGGCTTTTGCATCTGCACTCTTAATATGTTGATGATATGAATGCTCCACCATTCTGGATATAGAGGGGAAAAAAAACATAAAACAAAAAGAAAAAAAATAGCATCCAGGTGCTAAAACACATAAAGGTAAGTTAATTTAATGCCATATTTTTCATTTTTATGAGAACTATGCCTTTAAAACCTCTCGTACTCTGTCTTCTGGACATCTTATGACAGATACTAATAAGATTCGTTTCTCCTTGCGAAGATTCAAAGAGAAAGATTCCCTCGATCCATTCCAGGCACATTCAAAGGCAGGGGACTCTTCCCAAACTCCCTCGTCTTCATTATCATTCTCAGGTTATCCGCCGCCAAGCGAATCTGGAGCGCAAATGAATTAGTGAGAATTAAGGAGCCTCTGTGGTGTGAACCCTCTCCAAATCTCTGCTAAGATGAAAGGTACACAGCTCCCGTCTCATGCACCTAAGCTCCGAGGGATCAAGCACCTTCATGAGTCTCCTACTCTTCCCTTGCCCTCTTTCTCTGAAATAGCAATGGCGCAGGCAGTTAATGTAGCCTAACGTCTGCTGACCGCGGGCTGGGCCGCTTGGGAGACGAGCGGCTTTTCATACCGGGTACCGGAGGACCGCACCTCCGATCGCTGGCGATTAATTACAGACTGAGAGCTGTGCGGTGACGATCTTCTTTCTCCAGGCTGGCCTTCCGCTCATCTGAGCCCCTCACAGGAAATCAAAGACCACGACGTCACCCGGAGAGCTCAACGGCGGCCTGTTCGCCCCGCTGCCCGGCCGTCATGGAAGAAAGCTCAATGGTGGCATTTAGCAGCAAGGTTTGAGTGAATATTCACACAAAGCTTCTGTTACCAACTGATTAACACAAACACAAAAGAGTTACCATATGATACACTATAGAGCTGATGGTGAAACGTCTGTTAGTTTACACTTTATATTAAAGCAACGTTCATAAGTTAAGCAGAAAAAACACCAAGAACTATTTAATAATAACTACCCAGCTTACAAATATGTAAGAAGAGAAAGTGTTAGAGAAATGTCCAACTAAAATGTTTAAAAAACCATGAACAATGTAAAAATAGCATTTTTGTGTTCACATTCCCGTTAAGTTATGAAAACGTTATTTGGTTATATGAACATTAAGAGAATTTTTAATTTTTATTATTTACAATAGCAAACATTATGGAAATGTTACTATTTATTGTTCTCTGAACATTCTAAAATGAGCATTACCATTTAACCTTTTAAGGTCACTCCCTTTTTTGAAAATAGATGTGAAAAAGCACTATCCAAACTTAAATTTTGATAATTTATGAACGAAAACTTTTTGTAATATGAGTTTGATGTACATTTTCCATGGAAATGCAATGTCTGATTTTAAAATGGTTTTCAAAGGCAACCATTTTAGGCAACAAAGAAATTATTTTCGTGACAAGGTTCAGAACTCCTGCTATGAAGTAGATTTTTTGAGGTGCACTCATAAATTATTATATTACATAATAATATATTATATAAATTAATCTATTACTTTTCCTACATCATTTGTAACACAAAACAGTGGTCAAATATTTAGGCTTAGACCTTTCCAACAATATTGTTTGTCATAATTAGATTAGCATTTATTTGTAATATGGGGAAGTAAACTTAGGCGTCCCACTGAGGGGACGCTGACAGTTAAAGTGTAAAAAAATAAAATAAAATAGATTTAGAATTAGATGAACATCCAACAAAAAAAAAAACAAAAAAAACATTTGAGTGCAGTCTCTTTAAATGTTATTTCTGAATGTTCTCTGAATGTCCAGTTTTTAAATGTTTTAAAAATGTTTTTTCTTGGTTATATAAACATTTAGGGAACATTCTATTTTTATTTAGCTTTAACATTAATTTTGGGGATGTTTTATTCTAAACATTCTAAAAAAAGTTTAAAAACAAGCAATCTATTATTAACATTTTTTTGCTAATCAGGAAAGGTCCTCGAGCCAGGATTCGAACTCGGGATGACAATGGCATGCTGCCCAAAAGACTATTAGGTTACTCCACCCTAAAATGAAAATTTTGTCATTAATCACTTACCCCCATCTTATTCCAAACCCATAAAAGCTTTGTTCATCTTCGGAACACATTTTAAGATATTTTAGATGAAAATCAGGAGCTTTGTGGCTGTCCCATTGACTGCCAAGTAAATAACACTGTCAAGGCCCAGAAAAGTATGAAAGAAAATCAAAATAGTCCATCTGCCATCAGTGGTTCAACCATAATTTTACAATGTAAAATTGTCAATGTAGCGCCATTTTGAAGAGTATCCACCAGACACAAACAGCGTACGCTGTTCTCTGTCAGCTGTCACGTGGATACGCTGTTTAGCATAAATAAATGTAGAAAACGTATCCGTGTGCTGCGGCTGACAGAGAACAACGTACGCTGTTTGTGTCCAGTGGATACTCTCCAAAATGCTGCTATGGTGACGCGGAGGAGACGAATTGTTGACTAAAGTCATTATTTTTGTTTTCTTTGCATTTAAAAACAAAAATGCACGAGTATAAACATAGCCTATGGGAATGTTCATTATGGGATTGTTACAAAAATGTAACTACAATGTTTCAGAAAAAAGTTCCATGAAGAACGTTTTGAAAATGTTTAATGTTTTTGGAAATGTTACTTTTGAATGTTCTGAACATTCTAAAACAAATAGTAACATTACCATTTTTAAATGTTTGACAAATGTGTAACTACAATGTTTCAGAAAAAAGTTCCATGAAGAATGTTTTAAAAATGTGTACCGTTTTCATAACCGTGGCAAAAGTTACACACTTTAAAACAAAAATGCATGAGTATAAACACAGCCTAAGGGAACATTCCACTTGAAACATTTTGGGAATGTTACTTTTAAATGTTCTGAACATTCTTAAACATAGTAAAATTTCCATTTTTAAATGTTTGACAAATGTGCAACTACAATGCTTCAGAAAAAAGTTCCAAGAAGAATGCTTTTGAAAATATCTACCGTTTTCATAACCGTAGCAAAAGTTATGTGTTTTAAAACAAAAATGCATGAGTATAAACCTAGCCTAAGGGAACATTCCATTTGAAAAAATAAAAAAATTCTCAAATGGATTTTTCCATTTGAAAAAAAAAATAAATAAATGCATGAGTATAAACACAGCCTAAGGGAACATTCCATTTGAAACATTTTGGGAATGTTAGTTTTAAATGTTCTGAACATTCTGAAACAAATAGTAACATTTACCTTTTGCAAACAGGGTACGCGGAAGTATGTTGACAGGCAGGTAGGGCAGCCTATTGTAGTCCAATAGGACAATATATGGCTATAGATATTCTTACAGTTATTGTCTTTGGTGCGAAAAGGCCTTTAGAATGGATGTGAATGGTACGTGCAAATCCAGACACCTGAACTGGCTCTTGATTTGTCTTTGTTTTTATATTTTATAGAGGGGGTTCCTCGCAGGGGGTCTTTAGCATTAAACAGTCTGAAAGAGTGAATTCACTCGTGTGCATTTCTGTCAGAATAAAAAAAAGACTAAAAGTAAATAAATAAACAAAAGGCCCCCAAACACGCAATGAAGTCTGTGTGTTTTTGCTCTCTGCTTCCCGTCCATCTCGCCCTCCTGCCAGCCTAGTTTTACAGCAGACTTTCTCCACACCCGGCTCTTTCTCCATCACACGCTGCCCTTGTGCCGGACATCAAATGACCACTCAACCCCCCGAGGAGCGCTCAAGTTCCCACCTCCTCATTTGAGCAGCCGCCCGCTCTCCCCCGGCTCGCTCCGCACGGGGACGCACGACATCTGCCTGTCTGAGAGAGGGAGGCGTTCGCGGACCCCTCTGCCCGTCTGTCAGCGGATCATATTGGCCTGTCACGCCATCCAGCACTTATTATTCAGTACAGGGAGAGAGAAGGAGAGAAAAAAAAAGAGTCTGGGGAAAAAAAACGAGCGAGCGAGAGAGAAGTGCGGAAAAAACATTTTCATGGATTTCAGATGCTTTATTGTTTGTGCCAGATTGCCCCACAGATACATGTAACCGGTTTTATCCACCAATGTTTACGCTGTAATCATTATCACATAATCTAATTACTGCTGCTTTCCACAAACCCCCAGTCCGTCAATGAGAGGCGCTGCAATCGATTGAGAGGAATTTGCATAAAAATCTATTTGGCAGCCCGAGCAAATGGCGCCTAGGATCAAGATGTGAGCTGTGGGGATGAAGACGCCGCTGGCCCGCCGAAACACCTCCACAGCAGACAGAGGTGAACGGCAATGTCCTCGCAAAGAGTCAGGCTGGAATTAATCAGGCGCTATACATAATTTCTGTTAATGCTCATTAGGGCTGGGCCATATTGAATGCGTTCATGTTTCTGATTTAAATGCGCTTTTTATTCGACCATTAAGTTTCCTAAAGGGCGCATCGTTAAAACTAATTTCACAATTTGTCATCCTGCGACTCGCAAATATGAGAGTTATTAAACCGTTAGAGTTGGTTAGTTTGTGAGTTCAAACCGTCTGTTTTAAATGATTCTGTTCAGCACAACACAGCGACATTGTCTCAAACAATAGCGTGGTTTTGAGGGCGGGGCTATCAGTTTTATGCAGCCAACCAATTGCAGGTGGGGGAGTGTCTGGGAAACCTGTTTGTAAATAGTCATTTTGCATCCATAAACATACTTGAACAGTAAGAGATGATAGGCCAAGTATGTTTTGCTTTAGCGTTTTTTTTTTTTTTTAAAAAGCTTTTTTGTTTACAAGCTGAGATTACTAAATTAAGTAAGTAAGTTAGTTAAGTAATTCTAATTACTAAGAAATTAAAAAAAAAATCCAAGTATGTTTTGTGAGAAAACATACTTTTTTTTTTTCACATTTTTACAAACGTTCATATAGTTTATGTTCTAAAGCTTCTTCAGAACAATATTTATTGTGGAAAATTACACTTAAATTTAAAATAAATAAGAATTAAAAATAAGAATTTTAAAATAAATATCTCATATTGGTTTAAACTCAGACTCAGCAAAATATTATAGATATTATTTTGTTCATTTGTTATTATTTGACTAATTTTGGAAACGTGTCATAATAATTATACCATACTACGAGATTTTAAAAATAACATTTTAGATAAAAAAAAAAATCCAAGTATGTTTTGTGACCAACTTTGGAAAATTACAAATTTTAAATAAATAATAAATATTTCATATTGGTTTAAAAAAAGATGGTAATTTAAACACTAGGCAAAATATTATACATATTATTTGGATAATCTGTTACTTGACTAATTTTGCAAATGTTTCGTAATAAATATACCATAAGAGATAAATCCTTTTTTGCATTTTTACAATGTTCATATAGTTTGTGTTCTAAAGAAGCTTTAGAACAATATTTATTGTGGAAAATGTTTAATTACACTTACTTTTAAAATAAATAATAGTAAATAAGTAAGATTTTTTTAAATAAATAATAAAAAATGCACTGGGTTTAAAAAAAAGATGGCAACTGAAACACTAGGCAAAATATTATGCATAATATTTTGATAATTTAACATTAATTTGACTAATTCTGGAAATGTGTTGTAAAAATAATATCATACTAAGAAATGTAAAAAAAAGAAGAAAAAAAATCCAAGCATGTTTTGTGAGCAACGTTTCACTTGTAAATCTTTTATTTATATATATATATATATATATATATATATATATATATATATATATATAATTTTTTTTTTATTTTTTTTTTTTAAATGTCATAGTTTGTGTTCTAAAGCTTTTTAGTACAATATTGAATGTGAAAAAAATGTAATTAAACTGAAATTTTTAATTTTAATTATTTAAAAATATCATACTGGGTTAAAAAAAGATGGTAACTGAAACAGTACGCTAAACATTACAATAATTTGACTGTAGTGACAATATAAAAGCCAATTCTTTTTTATATAATATACTTTTTTTTTCAAACTATAAATGGGATATATGTGACACTGGACCACAAAACCAGTTATAAGGGTACATTAAAAAAAAAAAAAAAAAAGTTGTATACATCATATGAATAAAGAAGCTTTCCATTGATGTTTGGTTTGTTAGGATAGGACAATATTTGCCTGAGATACAACTATTTGAAAATCTGGAATCTGAGGTTGCAAAAAATCAAAATATTGAGAAAATTGCCTTTAAAGTTGTCCAAATGAAGTTCTTAGCAATGCATATTACTAATCAAAAATTAAGTTTTGATATATTTGCAGTAGGAAATTTACAAAATATCTTACTCAATATCCTAATGATTTATATCCCCAATAATTTAGACTCATACAATGTATTTTTGGCTATTGCTGCAAATATACCCGTGCTACTTAAGACTAGTTTTGTGGTCCAGGGTCACATATATGGGATATATATTTTAACAAAGCACACACGTACTCTCATGTCGTCCAGCACTAATAGTTATTTAGAAAAGGCCTGAAACAGCCCACTTGATTCATTAATACTTCCAAGAAATCAAGCTAATATTGCTGTGCTATTCACTCTCACAATGCACCTTCTCAGCATAAAGCGAGCGTCCATATCTCGGTATCTGCTCGGTCTCTGTTCCCCGGCTGTGGTAAGTCAAGTGATCTTGCAGGACTGGCTTTTGGCTCAGATCCATGTGTATGTTTCACTGCCTGGGACCTCAGCCTCCTGCTCAGGGTGCAGGGTGAAGGAGAAACTATCACACTCTCCTTGTCAGCTGCAAGGGTAATTACTGCTGGCTGAAATTACTCAACATTTGTTTATTAGTTCCCCAGAGCACCCTGTAAATAGATTGTCCGTTACAGTCCGATCGCATTAGAGACCGCGTAGCCCCTCAGAAGCCCCCCAGCCTCCTGTTGGCTGCGCGTCTGCTTCCTCACAGAGCGAACCGTGTTCCAGCAGAGCGTTCTCCATTAGCGACGCTGTGCTATGTCTAAAGCTACACTATGCCTGATGTAATTGCTGAATTCTGTCACATAGCCTCAGCTTCATTACCAGAGCCGGGGGGATAAAGCAGAGGAGCAGAGACATCAAAAACACAACTACATTTGCACTTCCTAAAGGAAGTTTGGAGAAGTTTTAGGTAAGTTTAGTCAGTTAAAAACTAATTCAGTTTGCATCATCTTGTCTGCTGTCAGATGCACACAACATATAGTCACTACGAAGTGTAAAAGTGGCAATAAATGTTTAAATATATGCAAAAAAGGCCAATCACAGTTTAATAGGCAAATTCTTTGGTTTTTCAGCATTTTTGTGTATTTGAACGCTTTCCAACAATGACTGTATGATTTTGAGGTCAATCTTTTCACACTGAGGACAACTTAGGGACCCAATTATTGTAATATGAACTATTACAGAAGGTTCAAATGTTCACTAATGCTTCAGAAGGAAACACAATGCAGTAAGAGCCGGGGGGTGAAAACTTTTGAACAGAATGTAGATTTTCTTATTTTGCCTAAATATCATATTTTTTCATTTAGTACTGCCATTCAGAAGCTTGTTACATGTTTCCCAGAAGGCAAAATAAGTTAAATTAGCCCTTATCTTAAAATTCCTTATGCTCTTATTGCACAGTTTTTCATTCTGGAGCATCAGTGAGCGTTTGAACCTTCTGTAATAGTTGCATATGAGTCCCTCAGGTGTCCTCAGTGTGAAAAGATGGATCTCAAAATCATACAATCATTGTTGGAAAGTGTTCAAATACACAAAAAATGCTGAAGAATTTGTGGGACCTGAAGGATTTTTCTGAAAAACAGCAGGCAGTTTAACTGTTCAGGACAAACAAGGGACTCATGAACAACTATCTCTAAACAAAAAAAAAAAAAAGAAAATAAAAACACACAGCTGTGGATCATTCAGGTAACAACTCAGTATTATAAATTCAATGTATTTTATGTGAAATATCTTATTCAGGTCAGTACTAAATAAAAAATAACATGCATTTTGTATGATCCCCATTAGTTAGATATAATAATTTGTAGATTCTGCAAGGTGTATGTAAACTTTTGACTACAACTGTATGCATGTATACATAACATTGATGTAAAATCAATGTATGGACTTAGAGAGAGAAAAAGAGAGATTTTTACTGTTAAATTAATAATGCAATATTTATACTAGTTAACCTGTGACTTATCAGTTGCTGAATGACTAGTTGACCATCATGGCCATCTTGCAACCACTACAAAAAACATAAAAATAAAACTGAGAAAAGCGACTTGAAGGGACTTTTTCCATTAAAAACTGTTCTTCTCCAACTTGGTCAATGTACCGCCTCATTGGCAGTTACACAAAGGCGAGGTTGAAATATGTCAGTCGTTTTCTACATATAAATTCTCCCTGCTTTGTGGTATTTTATTGTGGTTATTTTCTGCATGCTGCCCACCATCGAGTGGACATCTTCGTGGCAGAGGCCTTGTATTTGTGTATTCTGTGATGGGAGGATGAGGCGAGCCAAGGTCTGTCCCTGTATTCATCGTGTTGGATGGTTCCTGTCAGAGATGACATTCTGAAACACTTGACCCACAAAAATGAATTCTCGGCCAGAGCCCAGTGACAGCGATGGGCAATTCATTCTCCTAAAATGTGAGAAGATAAAAAGGAGGAGAATGCAATAGCGCTGTCAAAGGGGGAGAGAGCAAAGCCAGGGAGTAAATCTATGTTTGAGAATGTGAAAACCATACATAAAAAGTGTTTTACAGGGAAATGGCTTTAGTTTAGGAGACTGTCTGATATGACTCACGCTTTGATCAAGAAGGAGAACCGTAGCCGCCCGATAAGACAGGCTTATGGAAAAAAGCTGCACTCTAAAACAGTGCTTCCCAACTGGTGGCACAACAGAGCAAAAAACACACAAAAGTGAAGAAATAGTAAGGTCGCCATATTAAAAATACCAAAAATTGCACAGATGAAATAACAAGCAAAATAAAAAAACAGCACTCTTAAAAATAAGGTGGTTTCATGAAGAACCTTGACATTCATTGAATGTTCTTTAAAGTAGAAAAATATTCTTTCTAATACTAAAATGTTCTTCACACTAAGAAAAATGGTTTCTTTGTAGAAGAACTCAACATGTCCATCTAGTAACATTAATAAAACGTTTGTTTAGTAATGAGGTCATTAATAATGTTCTTAAAACATTATTAAAAACACGTTTTTCTACCTTAAACCTTTATATCTATTGTTCATCTATTGTGAATATCTTTTTCTAACACTTTTTATTTGGACATTTGTCCAATATTTCTTAACTGTTCCAATAATATTTAAAAGTGACATTCCTGTAATGCTCGCAAAATTATAAAATGGAACATTCACAGAAAAAAAAAAATCCATAGAACATTCAAAAATGATGTTTTCATAAGTTAATGGGAACAAACATACAATGAGGTCAAACGTTTACATACACCTTGCAGAATTTGCAAAATGTTAATTATTTTACCAAAATCATACAAAATGCATGTTATTTTTTATTTAGTACTGACCTAAGTAAGATATTTCACATAAAAGATGATTACATCTATTCCACAAGAGAAAATAATGAATTTATTTTTTTTTTTGTAACTTTTTCAATGAGTCCCTTGTTTGTCCTGAACAGTTAAACTATCCACTGTTCTTCAGAAAAATCCGTCAGGTCCCACAAATCCTTTGGTTGTCCAGCATTTTTGTGTATTTGAACCCTTTCCAGCAAAAACTGAGGAACTCATATGCCACTATTACAAAAGGTTCAAACTCTCACTGATGTTCCAGAAGGAAAAACGATGCATTAAGAGCCAGGGGTGAAAACTTTTTAAAACAGAAATAAGATGTGTACATTTTTCTTATTTTGCCTAAATATCACATTCTTTTCATTTAGTACTGCCCTTCAGAAGCTGTAGAAAATAAAAAAAAATAAATAAAAAAAGTTACATTTACCCTGATTTTCAAATTTAAAAAGTTTTCACCCCCAGGTTCTTAATGCATTGTCTTTTATGAGAAATATCTTATCAGTACTAAATAAAACAAATAATCCATTGTTTCTTTTATGTGAAATATCTTATCAGTACTAAATAAAGAAAATAGCATGCATTTTGTATGAACCCTCTTATTTTGGTACAATAATGAACATTTTACAGATTCTGCAAGATGTATGTACTTTCGACCTGAACTGTATTTAGAACATATTGGGCAAAGATTAAAATTAACATTTTTGGGCTAATACTTTGAGAACATTATCAAAGAGCAGATAACTTTGAACAGTAACGTTAAAATATTTTTTTGTTCAAAAGCACAAAAACATTATTTCTAAAACGGTTCTATTATCTACATTTACATTACGACTCCTTACTTGTTTCAGAATGTTCAGAGAACATTCAAAAGTAACATTCCAATTATGTTTGCAAAATGATAAAATGTAACATTTCCTTATTTTTTTCTCTAACATAATCTAACATGCAAAAACCCAGGGAAAAAAAAATATTTAAATCATTTTTTAAAAATGCATGTTTTGATCTTTTTATTTTTTAGAAATGCCGTTTTCAAAATGTTAGCTGTGAAGCCCCCCTTTTAAAACAACCATGATTATTTGCTCATTTGCATTGTATTATTTAGCATAGTTTTTTTCTCTCTGTGACAGATCTGCGACCATTTCTGGGTGGCGACGCAGCATTTGAGAAGCGCCTCTGTGAAGCGTGGTGCCGTTAGTGATGGGTTGCGTCCACCTCTGTGGACGTTCCACTAATAAAAAGCCATCTTTCCATTCCTCTGCCTCCAGCGCTGGCCTAATAACAGCCTGTGTGCAAATAAGGCCCTCGAGCCGCTGGACATCCATCATGTCCCTCCTGAGTCACATTACAGCACCCTAATGGCCACTCTGTGTGTGCTTATGATATTAATTTTTAGTGTTTTCTGAAGAGCTTTAATCAGTAATGTGACATTGTCTCACCGCTGTGGAGACTCCTCGGCCATATTGCTTTTCCACATGGAGTCACTATATCACCTCCCTCTTCTCTCTTCTCTCCCCTTCTCCTCATTTCTCTTTTTCTCTTTTATTTCTTAGCTCCTTAGCTCCTTCTGCCCATTTCTCCTCCTTTTACTTCTCCACCTCTCCTTGTTTCTCATTTTTCTTCTCTTTTTCTCTAATTCTTTGTTTTCTCCTAATTTCTCCATGTACTTTCACCTCCGTTTCTGCTACTTTTATGCTCTTTTCTCATTTTTTTCTCCTATCCACTCATCTTCCCTTTCCCTTTTTCTCCTCATTTCTCCACCCTCTTTCACAACGTTGCTCTTTTCTCTTTATTTCTGCTATTTTCTCCTCTTTTCTCTGCTCATTTCTGTCCTTTTCTCCTCTCTTGTTATTTCTCCGCTTGGCTTTTTTCTTTTTTCATATTTGATCATTTTTCTCCTCATTTCTCCACTCACTTTAACCTCTTCAATGCTCATTTCTCATTATTTCTCTTTTTTTCTGCTCATTTCTATTATTTTCTCCTCTTTTATTTTTTCCCCTCCTGGCTTTTCTTCTCATTTTCCATAATTTATAATTTTTTTCTCCTCATTTCTCCACTCACTTTAACCTCACTGATGCTCTTTTCTCCTTTTTCTCCTAGTTTCTCCAGTCTCTTCACAACATAACTAATTTCTCTTTATCTCTGCTAACTTCTCATTTAACCTCTCGTTTTTTTCTTTTTCTCATTTCTCCACTCACCTTCATCTCTTTGATGCTCATTTCTAATTATTTCTCTTATTGTCTCCTTTTCTCTCTTTTTATTTCTTCTTACTCCTCTTTTCTCCTAATTTCTCCATGTTTCTCCTTTCACAACATTGATGCGCTTTTCTCCCTTTTCTCCGCTTCTCTTCTCATTTCTCTGCTGTTTATCCTCTTGTTTTCCTTCTCTTTTTTCATCTTTCATTTTCTGTCCTGTTTTCTCCACCCACTCTTATCTGTTTAATGTTTTTCCTCATTTATTTTAGTCTTTCCTCTTTTCTCTGCTCATTTCTGTTCCTTTATTCTCCTTATTTCTCCTCTTGTCTTTCTCCTCCGTTTTTCTTCATTTCTCTTTTCTCCTCAATTCTCATCTCTTCACCTCTCACTATTTCTCCACTTTTCTTCTCATTTCTCCACTCCATTTCACCCCCCCCCCCCCCTTAATTTTATCATTTCTCTCATTCTTGGATCATTCTCTCTTTTTTTCTCTCCTCTTTATTTCTCATTTTTTCTCCTCATTTCTCCACTCCTGTTCAGAAAATTGATGCTCTTTTCTTCCTTTTTCTCCTCTTCTCTTCTCTCTGCTGTTTGTTTATCCTCTTTCATTTTTTTGTCCTGTTTTCTCCACCCACTCTTATCTGTTTAATGCTTTTTTCTTATTATTTCTTTTATTCTTTCCTTTATTCTCTGCTCATTTCTGTTCCTTTACTCTCCTTATTTCTCCTCTTGTCTTTCACCTCCATTTTTCTTAGTTTCTCCTTTTTCACATCTCTGATACTCTTTGCCTTTGTACTATTTTCCTCTGCTCTTTTCTCCTCAATTCTCCTCTCTTCACCTTTCACTACTTCTCCACTTTTCTTCTCATTTCTCCACTTCATTTCACAATATTTTTTCCATTTCTCCTCATTTTCTCATTCTCGGATCATTCTTTTTTTCATTTCATAATTTTTTTCTCTCCTCTTCTTTTCTTATTTTCTCTCCTCACTTCTCCACTCCCTTTCACCTCTTCTCAGCTCCTTTCTCCTCTCCTTCTCACCTATTTTTTTCCTAATTTCTCCCTCTTTTTCCTCCATTTCATTTCACATCTTTAATACATTTCCTTTTTCTTATTTCGTCTGTTCTTTTCTAATTTCTCTCATTCTCAGATCGTTCTCCTTTTTCTTATTCTCCTCTTTCTTGCTAACTTCTCATTTTCTCTCCTCGTTCTCTACTCATTTTCATCTCTTTGATGCTCTTTTCTCCTCATTTCTCTTCTTCCCTGCTCTTAATTTCTCATCTCGTCTTTTCTCCTCTTTTCCCCTCATTTCTGCTGTGCACAGAGGCTGTTTCGAGTCCTGCCAGCTCTCAGCTCATGTGACCAGATCAACAGATGGCCGGCTACACTCGGGGTCTGAGGAACACGCTAGCACGCAAACACTAGATGTCATTTTGCATTTTTAAATACACGTCACATCCCCCCACCTGCAGAATGTCAGAGTCTGATAGCATCAGCCGGCGCCGTAGCTCCCTGTAATAGATTTATTTTAAAATGCCTCCCGCAAAGAGCGTGTGGGGAAAACAAGATGAATCGGCCAGATAGTCTGCAGATAAACCAGGCCTTTTAAGTGTTTAAGTTAGTCAGTTCAGCTTTCACTACGCATCATCTTGTCTCCATTCAGCATTCAAATGCGAATTTATATTTTTAGGCCAAACGTTTTTTGATCAGGTTTTGTGGCACGAGAGGATGTTGATGGATCTAATCTTTAACCATGCTAAGAAAGATTTCAAACACTTAAAGTTTTGACAGGAATTTTTTTAATGCCAGTCAGTTCTCTCACCAGTTTGCACAAAAACCTTCTTTTTACCAACTGACCTCTCTCATTTTATCGACTCGTGAAATGTATCTTTAAAAATTCTTTGAATGCCTCGCATCTATCCGGTTGTCTTTGCATTTAAACGAACAGGTCGCGCTCACAGCGCACGCTTGCGAAACCTGCCAACGCATCAGGCTGTTTTGACAAGCCTCAGTCGTTTAAGTATTTTGCCGATCATATAGATCACACGCTTTTTTGTGGATCGCAGCACCTTAAATCCTCAGCTGAGAATTCAAATCATCCACGCAGTCGCACAGCGACGACGCTCACTCGAAATAACAAGGGAGGCAAAAAACGGAGGGGGCAGAGATAGAAAGGCGTTTAAAATGCAAGAAAACTCTCCTGCGCCGTTCTCAGGGCTCGAGGATTTGGAGGACGGGGGCGGCAGAGGGCTACGAACGAACAGCCGTCACTCTCCGTGTGCAATTTCATTCATCTAACGAGCCTCTGGAAGTACGCGGGAGAGGAGCGGGGCAATGATAATTGCCTTTAAAGACTGAGGAAGAGAGAAGAGAGGAGCGCAGATAAAAGATACGCACCAAAGAGCACATTAGGACATGGGAGGGGTTGGCAAGACCGCAGAGGCTTCTGGTATAAATAGTCATGAAATAAGAAGTTTCTGCCAAGGATTGAAGTGAAGAAATTCTCTCGGAGGGGCCAGCAGGCCACACCAAATAATCCTTGACTTAGCGTCCCATTCTGAATCCCATATTAGCTACAGAGATTTAAATGTAAATATGCCATTAGGCTGTCATTACAGTGATCAAACTGTGCGCGGCACAGGTCAGGCCCAGCCACTGTTAATTTTGCAGGCAAAAGCTTTTTTTTCTTCCTCTCTTGAAATGTTAATAACTTTCTATTAGTTAATGTACCGTGACTAAAATTCAAATTAGACATAATTTATTTTAATATCTGTGACTAGCTAGCCTGACCATTTAGCAATGGTCTGCAGAAGAATACACGATTGTAAATCGGACTCATTTGCATTGGACGGTTTTAGCACGCCTCGTCTCCCGCTTTTTCGCCGTTGTGATGAATCATCTCTGATCCATGAGGTACAACTGTTCTTTAGTGAATATTGCCAACCGTCACATTTAATATACGTCTTTATGAACGCACGTCGAGGGGGGCGGAACTGGAAAATTACCCCAAGGACGACAGACTATTATGTTAAAATGATATCATTTCATATTTGGACTGGAATACGGTCCTAAATTACAAGATTGAAATGTCACAAATGTTGAAGCAGATCACTCTTGTCTCACATTTTGTATTTCACAAGATTATTGGAAAATTTTAATGTGTCACTTGTCGTTTCTTTGTAATTATTATTGAAATTTTGCAATTTCTGAGTAAAAGTTGTTTCAATGTCAACTATAGACTGTAACTATATAGACTGTAGAAAACTAAAGAAAATATCCATTTAAAGAAGAAGCACCAAAGCAAAATTTAAAAAATAAAACTGGTTTCCAAAACACTTACTTTTCCATTCACTGCTCAGAAAAAACTGTAACCCCGCCCCCAAATAGACGCCATTGGTTGAGCCACTGTTGCTATGTTGGGCTAGTTGGAATAACAACAAACAAACAGATCAGTGTTTTCATAGTGCTCTAGAAACAAAAACCCCAAAATTTACATTTACGCTTTAAACATCAAGTCTACTGATCAAAAATACCTAAATAAAGTCTAAATGGGCTGTTCAATAGGTTTAACTATTATAATATATATACAGTACAGTAGTTATATATATATATATGTATATTGTTATAGTTATGAATTATACAGTAGTTTAAAAAAATTAACTGTAGAAAACTGAAAGAAATGGACATGAAAAATGTTCATTTAAAAATGCTAAAGAAAACTGCAAACATAAAGAACTTCCAGAACTTAAGGTTTTTGCATTGAGTTTTTTCATATTTGTCAAAGTTCATCATGTACAGATCGTCACGTAATTGTCATAATTGCTCATAATTGTCAAAATACCTCTCAAAATGCTTGCTACAGATGCAAAAAATGCACAAAATTTAACCCGATCTGAATTTTTTTTATGACGATGAAAGTTTCAGAGACAGTGTGTAAACATGGTTGACAAGGTGGTATTTATTTTTTTACATGCAAAATTTTGTATGAGAATTTCAACACCTTTAAGGTCATTGCACACTGAGTCCGAAATTTTCGTATACCTTTTTTTTTTTTCGTATTCGTCATCCTTTCCTATCAAAATGCTTGCTATGGATGCGAGAAAACAGAAAAAAATAAATAAAAAATTTATGACGGACAAAAGTTTTGGAGTCAATGTGCAAACGTGATTGACACAATGTGCCGAAATCAAGCCGAAAATATCGGACGAAAATTTCAGACTTTACCCTTTCTGTTACTGCTCAGAAAAAGCTGTAGCCCCGCCCACAAACAGATGCTTTTGGTCGAGTCACTGCTGTTTTGTTTGGCTGGTTATAATGTTAACAAACAAACAGATCAGTTTTCATAGTGCTCTAGAAACAAAAAAATATTTAAGGTAAAATACTAAAGAAAACTGCAAAAATAAGACAGGTTTTGAGAACACTTACCCTTTCTGCTACTGCTAAGAAAAAATGGGAGCCCCACCTCCAAATAGAAATGATTGGTTGAGTCACTGTTGCTGTGTTGGGCTGATCTGGGGTGCATTTCCCAAAAGCATCTTTAGCTAACTATCGTCGTTAGTTCCGTTAGTTCGGAATCAATGTGCAAATGTGATTGACACAACGTGAGGTCTTTTTATTTTTCAACGTGCAGAAATATCAGACGAAAAATTCGGACTCAGTATGCAATGGGCTTTACTCTTTCTGTTACTGCTCAGAAAAAGCTGTAGCCCGCCCCCAAACAGATGCTACTGGTCACTGTTGCTGTGTTGGGATGATTAGAATAATAAGAAACAAACAAACAGACAGATCAGTGTTTTCATAGAGGTAAAAAATGCACATTTCACCTTTGAAAAATTAAATTTACTGACCAAAAATACCTAACTGGACTGGAGTTCAAAATGTCCCACAATTTTGGTATTGTTATAAATTATACAGTAGGCTAGTTTAAAAAAGTAAATAAATAAATAACTTAGAAAAACTGAAAATGGACACAGAAAAAAAGTTAATTTAAAAGTAAAGTGCTAAAGTGCTAACATAAGACAGGCTTCCAGAACTTAAGGTTCTTGCACACTGAGTTCAAAAATTTCACAACACTTTTGACAACTTCTCAGAAAAAAGTAGCCATTAAATGAATGCCATTGATCGAGACACTTTTGCTTTAGGAAAAGAAAAATCACATTTCACCTTTAAAAAAAATCAGATTAATGATCCAAAATACCTTACTAAAGTCTCAGTGGACTGGAGTTCAAAATGACGTGACGTGACGTGTGACCCATACTCGGAATTTGTGCGCTGCATTTAAACCATCCAAGTGCACACACACACAGTAGTGAACACACACACACACACACACACACCGTGAACATACACCCGGAGCAGTGGGCAACCATACTGCTATCGCTGCGGCCCCTGGGGAGCAGCTGGGGGTTCGGTGCCTTGCTCACAGTGTTAATTTTGACAGCAAATTTTGATTTAGTTTTAGTCATAGTCTTTTGACTAAAATGCCATTTAGTTTTAGTCATATTTTAGTCATCTGAATTGTTTTTAGTTTTAGTCTAGTTTTAGTCGACGAAATATCAGAAGATTTTAGTCAACTAAATCTACAATAAATTTAGTCGGCTAAAACTCAGTGGGTTTAATTACAGTGCAATGCATTTATTAAGAATTTCTCTAAAATTTCCAAACTCATTATATACGTTTGATATTAAGATTTTATCATGATAAACACACAATTTAACGGCGGTGCCTTAATATTAAAATGAAATAAAACCACTTTTCATAAAGAACATGGTCTTCTTTTCAATAAAATACCAATGGTTATATAGGCTAATTATGCATTCTTTATAGTATAACTTGTTAACCATATTCTTCATTCTTTCAAACAGACATATTTATTTCTATAAATTAATTTAGATTAATCTTTAGGGCTACGTAAGTGAGTCAGTTAACAGCAGTGTGTGGTTTTCTGTCTTTCTTTTTCCTTTAAAACGAATCTACGAATGCAATGGATGCAATGTACTGATACACTCCCTACTGTTTACGTTCATTTAAGACGTAATCAGCTGTGTTTACGTGCATACTTGTCAAAACGGACAATTCCAATTTCAATTCAAGATCAGCTTGTGTGTATTTCTAAGTTCATGCAAAGCGAAAGAGTGTGAGACGTGCTTTCTGTGTGTATGCGTCGGTGTCCGCGCTCAGAAAACAAGACCGAATTGAGTTTTCTCTTGCGTCGTCAAATTTATCCATATGTCTGCACTTCTCCCACATATTGACATTTCTGAACGTTTTATAAGACATGCAGCAAGTGTATTTTAGCTTGTGTCCCGCCGGTTTGTACTCATCTAACCTCCTACTACGCAACAGATTTTTCTGAATGAATCTCTTTCCAAATCGTCCGTCCCTAACTTTTTCGTCTCGTTTTTATTCGTTGACGAAAATGCCAGTAGATTTTTCTCATAGTTTTTGTCATTAAAGAAGAATTTTAGTTCGTTATCGTTTCGTTTTCGTCTGTGAAAAAAGAAAAGTTAATGACGAAAATTATTCGTCAACGAAATTAACACTGCTTGCTCAAGGGTCTCGCCTCAGCCGTGGTATTGAGGGTGGAAAGAGCTCTGATCAATCACTCCCCCCACCGACAATCCCTGTCGGACCTGGGACACGAACCCGCAACAAGTGTAACTCTCTAACCATTAGGCCACGGCTGCCCCGCTATTAAATGTCCTGCTATTTTAAAATACATATTTTGATATCATTTTGAATTATATAGTAGTTACATTAACTGTAAAAATGATTGAAATGGACATGAAACAAAGAAAAATGTTAATTTAAAGGTAAAACATTAAAGCTAACTGCAAAAGTAAGGCCGAATAGACCCTCCCCCAAACAGACGCCATTTGTTAAACCACTGCTGGTTAGAATGATAACAAACAAACAAACAGATCAGTGTTTTCATAGTGCTCTAGAAGAAAAATATGCATTTCACCTTTAAAAAAAATCAAATCTACTGATCAAAAATACCTAAAACTCTGGAATGTCCCACTATTTTAAAATACATCTTCTGCTATAGTTATAATTTGCACAATAGTTAAAAAATAACCGTGCACTAAAGCAACCTGCAAAATAATACAGATTTCCAAAACACTTGCAATTTCTGCTACTGCTCAACAAACGCCATTGGTTGAGACACGTTTGGCAGGTTAGAATGCTAACAAACAGATCAGTGTTTTCATAGTGCATTAGAAACAAAAAATACTCATTTTACCTTTGAAAAATCAGATGATCCAAATAATAAAGTCTGAATGCACTGGACTTCAACATGTCCTGCAATTTGAAAACACATTTGATATTTTAATACGGACATTGCTTGTTCAAGTCTTGGTGCTGATATTGGTATTTGGTGTCGTTAATGCATCTCTTGCATTCTGAGAGAGAGAGAGAGAAAAAACAGAGAGAAAGAGAGTGAGAAAATATGGGCTGAGAAGAGGCCAGCTGATTGGAAACATCTGGGGAAAAAAAGAGGAAGGCCGCCCACTTTGGAAAATCTGGGTGACCTCCGCTGGCATGTGAAAGCGCATCTCTTCAGCTGCCAAACCCTAAGCATCCTAAGAGGAACCCTTGGACCGTGGCGCCGGATGGTACCAACGGCCCTCCTGCAATAGACTACAGGGATCAGATGACGTTTCGATCTACTTCAAAGACATTCGGCATCAGATACCTGGAGAAATGATCTTCCAAACCTGACCCGAAGAGTCAAGTCCCTTCATACCTTCAAAGATCAAAATTGTTAAAAAATGAAGGCATACTCAATTATTTTTGATTGTTTTACTGCCTGCTACAGTGGTTGGAAGCTGTAAACATTTTTAGTTTGAATGCTGACATCTTAGTACAAATGACCAATTTGCAGTTAATTCAGTCATCCACATTCTCACAACTTTCACCATAGTCATATTATTTTAATATTTATATGTAATGCAATCTGGGAAAACCCAACACATGGTGAAATTTGACCTTTTTAGGTTTTGACACCATATGAATGCTGGGTTCAAGCCCTTTCCAAAACTATTTTATTTTGTCCATAGCTTGAACGTAACAAAGTTATGTCTGTCTGAAGTTGGCTGATAGTTATGATTTTCAGGATTTAAAGTGAGGCATTGAAACTAGAAACACAACAGTCAAGTATCACAAGTAAAAATCACTATACTGGGGTAAAATACTTTTAGTCACTGATGCAAAAGATACAAAATGACCCCAAGGAACACTGAAAACTTGCAAACATTCAAACATTAAATCAGGGTCCTGACTTTCACTGACTAAAAAGCTCAATTTCCATGACCTATAATGAATGGATCCATCCATTTGCAAGCTTTATTTACAGACATTTTTAGTACAAAACTATGGAAGCCCATTTTTGCCAATAATAAAAAAAAAAAAGATAAAGATAAAGATAAAACTCGCAATTCTGACTTTTTTTCTTGCAGTTGCGAGTTTGTATCTTGCAATTCTGACTCTTTTCTCAGAATTGTGAGATATAAACTCATTTCTGAGAAGAAAAAACACTGATATATCACACAATTCTGACTTAATAACTCTCAATTGCAAGTTTATATCAAGTAATCCTGACTTTATAACTCGCAATTGCAACTTTTTATCTCACAATTTTGAAAAAAAAATCAGAATTGCGAGTTTGTATCACGCAATTGAAAAGAAAATAAGTCAGAATTGTGAGAAGTTATTTAGGCTTTTCTGTACTATTAATTGATGTTTTTTTAATGATTTAAAGTGGGTTAAACACTCTGATTTTCTGTTTGTAATCAAGTTCATCATTCAGTGTTTTTTTTTTATTTCTTTTCTATCATCTACTTTTCACACCCAGTCTTTGAAGTGGTCATTTTGTAGCCAAAGCTCTTGAAATGTACATTTTCCAGGCATGTTTGCCTTAGTTATCAGGTACAGCCTGGTGACTGCATTTGACTTAAGTGATTGCCAGTTGACGTGTGGGAAGGGAATAAAATGGCGCTGAAAAAAAACCTAACCATAAAAATAGGCAAAACGTGGAAACTAAAACTTAAAGCAACAAACAAAAATCCCTGATATTCCATGACTTGGAGAAAAAAAATTCCCTGACTTTCAATGTTCCATGATATTCCAGAAATGCCATGCCCCATGGGAACCCTGTTAAATGTATACCTGTTCATAAAACATCACAGATTACAGCGTACAGGCTCTTTAGACTTATTGCTGGACTTAATACATAACCAGACACAGTTTGGGGCTGTAACTTGTAGTTTTGTGTTCTAAACTTGAACGAGTTTTAGTTCATGCTGTCACCATTTGAACAAAAGTAATGCATAGCGATATGAAAATGGTGCTGGGGCTCTTTAAGAATGAGAACTGTCTGTCAGAAGCACTATACTGCATCATTACACAAACAGACTAACGTTACCCTGAAGAGGACAGTTTTTACGTTATCATGGGCATAGTCTCTTAACTTTTGATCACTCCTTGTATGTTCAGATAGCACAAATAGTGTACCTTGCAGTTTACATTTAGAAACGCGAGCGCAGCGCAACTGTTTAACAGACTGTCATCGGACTCCTCCTCTTTAGTAACTTCATGCGATCCTTCATCTCTGGATGTGAAATAGTCCATTATAACATCGTTTAGGGCACTGACATCACCAGCACTGAGAAGACTGAGACGAGGAAGATCGTTTAAGTGAGCAGCTTGACTGCTTTGTTCTCTTGTGTTCCGCCATCTCACGATATAAAAAAATAAAAACATAAATAAAAACTTTGCATGCCATAGTTTACACAAGACTGGCGGGAAATGTGCATTAATACACCTTTATTATACCTGACCTTGGACCACAAAACGGTCATAAGAGTCCATTTTTCAAAATTGACATTTTGTAATAAGCTTTCTGTTGAAGTGTGGTTTGTTATGATATGACAATTTTTGGCCGAGATACAACTATTTGAAAATCTGGAATCTGAGGGTGCAAAAAAAAAAAAAAAAAAAAAAAACGAAATATTGAAAAAATCGCCTTTAAAGCTGTCCAAATGAAGTTCTTAGCAATGCATACTACTTATCAAAAATTAAGTTTTGATAGATTTATGGTAGGAAAATTACAAAATATCTTCATGGAACATGATCTTTACTTAATATCCTAATGATTTTTGGCATAAAAGAAAAATCAATAATTTTGACCTATACAATGTATTTTTGGCTATTGCTACAAATATACCCCAGCGACTTATGACTTATGTTACGTGGTTTATTTTGATAGGTTAACTGCTTTTGTAGTGTTAAGGGAAAGCACTTCCACAGCAGCGCATTCTTAACATAAGAGAAAGACTTGCTGCAATAAATTGCTATTTTTCTGCACTAAAAAAAGTTAATTTTACCAAGATATTTTCAGAGATGATAGACAAGATGTTAGAGAATAATAATTGAATGAAAACCTAATTTTGACAAAAAAAAAAAAAAAAAATGACATTCAGCCTATTTTTAGAATTTCCTGAAAATCCGACAGGTCTTTCAAGATCGCACCACATATGTTCTCATAACATTGAGAGAAAATGTTCTTAGAACAACATTCTCAAAATATCCTTATGATGTTACTTGTATATGCTGAAAGTTCTAAGAAATGTTACCTTTAACATTCTACTCACAACCAGACAACTGAACATTGTAACATTTTTAGAATTTTAAAAATAAACATTCAAATACTGTTATATTTTATTTATATAGTTTATTTAATTTTTTTTATTGCATCTCCTTCACACCTTCACTCCCCTCATCACACTCATACCTCTTAATAAACTATAACACTCGTATTTGCACTATTAAACTTAGATTTGCACTACAGGATCGCTCATATGCACTAAGGGACTTTTCTAATATTTCTAATATTCATTTGCACTACCTGTCTGTCTATACTTTCAATAATTGTATAATTGCAACATATATTATACTGCAATTCACTATATCCATTGCACTGTTACCTCTGGTTAACTTCTGCTCATAATTTCACTTGCAGTACTTAATATTTAATATTCTGTTCACCATCTAATATACACTGCACATATACTAGCACATCATTGCACAATGTAGATATTCCATTTGTAAATTTCTGTCTATAGTATATAACCATCTGTATATTATGTTTATAGTACATACTCCACTTGTAACTTTCTGCTTGTAGTAAATAGCCATCAATATATAATGTTCATAGCACATATCCATCTGTAATATATTACTATAGAAATGCTTTATCTACACTTAAATTATTTAACTTATACCCTGCACTTTACTGCTTATTGCACTTCTGGTTAGACCTAAACTGCATTTCGTTGCATTGTACTTGTACATGTGTAATGACAATAAAGTTGAATCTAATCTAATCTAATCTAATATCTTTGTTGAAAATAATTTTTTTTTTTTACATTTTGAACGTCCAGAGAACATTTAGGAAATAACGTTTTCATAACTTAATGGGAATGACAGCTTTTTTTTTTAGCTGGGAAATAGCAATATGTTATGCCTGTAATGTTTTTCTCTATTTTTTAAATGTCTAAATATATTACAGTAGTTTTAAAATTAACCTCTTCAAATTCTTTAATATGTTCCTCTGACCTGATCACAATCCATTTAACAGATATTATTGAAGCTTTAACCCTCTGTTGTAAACAATTGTGCACTTTTCAGATTAATTTGTATATGATATACTGAAGTAACACTGTTCTGTTTGGGGTCAAGCTTGAGAAAAACAGTGCGGAAAAATACAATAAATGCAAACTGGCAGAAGAAGAAACAGACGTAATTCATGCAGCATGCCACGGCACTGAAAGTTTGTTTATAATCAGTTCTCACAAGATTAAGAAAAGTCATGAAGTATCAACTAGATCCTTTAATGTTAAATGTGTTTCTGCGATATTAAAAGGGCCTTGGCGTCTGTCTGAACCCCTACAGAACATGAGGGTTAACTCATATTGATTGCTTAAATGAATTCAGTGCAGCTGCTCTGACAGTGTGTGAGTTTATTGCTTTAAATAAACAGTATGTCTGTTAAATGATTTTAAGATGTTGTGATGGGGAAGCTCAGCTACATAATGGAGGCTATGAAAGGCCTTTTAAATGTCACCTGACAGCTGCAGATCTGGAGGAGAACGTGAACATGCAGTACACGTGCGCAAACACTCATGAGCTCTCACACTCAGAAATCACAAAGATCTCAGTAATTTCTCATTTGTTTCTCCTACACAGCAATGGGGGAATATAATGGAGACTCCAGTGGTTTTTGATGTTTCTCCTGAGAAAAAAAAGACACAAACACATGCACCTCCAGTCGTAAGTTTTCGAACAGTACGATTTTTAATGTTTTTTTAAAGAAGTATCTTCTGCTCACCAAGCCTGCATTTATTTGACCCAAACTTACAGCAAAAGCAGTAAGACTGTGAAATATTTTTATGATTTACAATAACTGCTTTCTATTTGAATATATATTTTAAATGTAATTTATTCCTGTGATCGAAGGGCACATTTTCAGCATCACTACTCCAGTTGTCAGTGTCACATGATCCTTCAGAAATCATCTGAATATGCTGATTTGCAGTTAAAAAAAAAAGTTTAATATTATTATTATTATTATTATTATTATTATTATTATTATTATTGTCATCAATATTTAAAACAGCCAAGTACATTTTATTCCAGGATTCTTTGATGAATAGAAAGATTCAAAGATCAGCATTTATCTGAAATACAAAGAAATTAATACTTTTATTTAGATAGGGTTAGGCTTTAAATTGAGTTATGATAAACAAAAGATTTACAAAAGATTTCTATTTCAGATAAATGCTGTTTGTTTATTCAGAAACCTGAATAAATTCTAGAGTAATACTACTACTACTGCTAATAATACATGTTTTTTGAGCAGGAAATCTGAATATTAGAATGATTTCTGAAACTGTGACTGGAGTACTGTTGCTAAAAATTCAGCTTTGAAATCACAAATTTCACTGTTTTGCTGTACTTTAGATCAAATAAATGCAGGCTTGGTGAGCTTGGTGACTTTTTTTTAAAAACATTAATAATCTTACTGTTCAAAAACTTTTGACTGCTATTTATCGAATATATATTTTCTTGCCAGACCAAATGATCAAATTATTAGAGATATGCTATTCATAAGTTTACTGCTATAGCCGTCTTATTTAAATGTGGAAGGCCGCCGCACAAATTTCTGCCATAGAGACTCCATTAGACCACACCCAGGATGAGGCGACGCCTCTAGTCGAGTGGGCCCTTACTCCTATGGGGCAAGGAAGGCCCAAGGAGGAAGGAGTAGGCTAGCTTGATGGCTTCAACTATCCATCTAGATCAGGGGTGCCCAAACCTGTTCCTGGAGATCTACCATCCTACAAAGTTCAGCCCCAACCCTGATCAAACACACCTGAACCAGCTAATTAATATCTTAGGTAGCATTTGATCATTACAGACAGCTGTGATGAAGCAGGGCTGGAACTAAACTCTGCAGGGAGGTAGATCTCCAGAAACAGGGTTGGGCACCCCTGATCTAGATAGTCTCTGCTTCACGACCGGCAGCCCTTTGGTGCGGCCACCGAAGTGAACAAAAACCTGTTGACCTTGGAGTCGCTGGGTCTGAATTCCAAGCAGGAAGGACTCACTTTATTTAGTTATCACTACTAGAGATGTTCTGATACCATTTTTCCCATCCCGATACCGATTCCGATACCTCGGCTCAGGGTATCGCCCAATACTGAGTACTGATCCAATACCTGGGTGTGTTTCTGTATATACAGCTGTAGATACTACTAGTATGAAATGATATTATTATTTTATGTTGTGCTTCAGACTTATCCCTTAATAAAACATGAACAAATATATACAGTGAACTATATTATTTTTATTATCTGACATACATTTAACGGTATTATTTTTTATATAATTAGCAATACTACAAATTTTCTGACGTACATCAGCGTTGTTTATTACAGAGTTCTGGGCAGAATTTGAAAGATTCTCACTAGATCTTGCAGCAAGAACAGTGTCGTGAAGTCAACTTTGGCTCCCGAATAAAGCTGGGCTTGTGCAAGTTTGTGTTGCAGTCTAAGCTGATCAAACGTAGCTCGGTTTAGTTCCGCTTTCACTTCGTTTGCCGTTTGATGTTACTCATATGCTACAGAAATTGAAGCGCTTATGAGTTGATCAACACGGTGATCGCACCTGTGTGACCGCTCACAAAAATTAGTCGCACTGGCAGAAAAAAAGTGTGTCAGTCTGGACTCTGGAGCCCTGTAATATTGAGCAGTAAACAAAAAAGCGCATCTGCGCCATTCATTAACACAGAGACACGCAGAATTCATATTTAAATAGTCGTTTTGCGGCTTAATATTTATAACATTAGTCTATATTGTTATTTGCTTTAAGTGTAATGACCTACTTATGATTAATTACTCCAAACTCTGACAAATTCCATGACATTGCGAGTTAAACAGTACCTTCCGTTTGTGTGACTGAATTCCGCATTTTCCGCATTACAGAAATCATAGGACCCTGCTACATGGCAGATTGGTCCAGTCAAAAATACAAAATTTGATAAGAAGAAGGTACCTCTGGCCACCGCGTTGTTTAACTCATAAGCGCTTTAATTTCTTTTGCATATGAGAAACATCAAACAGCAAAAGAAACAAAAGCAAAACTAAACCGAGCTACATTTGAGCTGCGCAGCGGTGACCGTTTATCAGCTTGGACTGCAACGCAAACTTGCACGAGCTTTATTCGGGAGCCAAAGTTGACTTCACAACACTGTTACTGCTGCGAGATCCAAGCGTTTAAATTCGCCGCACACTGAATAAGGTTCTAGAAGCAGTATTCGCCTTGATGCACTCCTGCCTTGGAATTCTGCCTCTGCCTCTGAAGGCAGCATTTTAGAGTTTGGAGGTCTTATTTAAGAAAATGGTATCGGATTGGTACATTGGTTCAAGTACTCGCCGATACCGATGCTAGAATTTTTTATGATATCGGTGGTCAAATCACTAAAGCGACCAATAGTCCTGCAGTTACACTGCGTCATTAAAAAGTGCTTCAGTCTCGGAGAAAAAGGACTTTTTCCCATAGCATCTTTATCAGACACAGTATGAATGAAAGTATCTAAAGGGAACAGCTGTCTCATATGAAGAAATACTTGCATTTAAAATTTTATCCAAAGCTACTAATTTAGTTTATGCATTTCCTAATTTTATGCAATTTCATAATTTAATGCAATGTATGCATTCCTTGAGAATCAAACCTATAACACTGAAATTGCTGACACCAGTTTTAACTACCGAAATGCACACATTTATGACAAAACATTTATTTGAAATATGTTTAGAACTCAATTAAGCTCATAATCAACAAAACTCTCACGCATATTCAAATAAACCCAAACACGCATGCTGAAACAAAGCTGAAAGTGCACTCCCCATTCCTTTCATTATTGTGTGTATAATAATAACCGGCTTCTGGCAGAGACAGCGAATGGTCTCGGTTGCTCAATCTCCTGCGGACGGAGTCAAAGGCTTCCCACCCCTCCTTCTGTCCGGCCTCAAACGAGCAGTCGAGGCGTAGCGCGCCCTAGCCTGATCTGCATATGAGTAATATTCATGTCTGAGACGCAGCCAACGCGGTTGCCCTCCTCTGTTGATTCATATTTCACAAATCACACTTTGCCACTGACGCGTTTAGCATTTAGTAGGAAGTTCTTTGTATTTTGCGAACGCAGCCTTCGCCGTAACACCAACCTGCATTGATATTAATATTAATGACTATGCTAATGAGCGCGGCTTGATGGGGGGACACTTATTCATATTAGATTCATTAATGTAATGAATGCATGGCATTATCAGATACCGCGTTCCGGCGTCCTTGATATGCAAGGAGGGTTTAAAGACCAAACGTACCGAAGGTATGTCTAAGCTAAGCTTATATAACGCGCCGAATGTAGATTTTCATAAAACACGTAATGTTCGACATTAAACAAAACTGAGGTAATTTGCATCGGCCTCCGCCTGTAAGACGAGCTAAACTGCTTACCACCATTGAAAAAGCATATCTCTCCAGAAAGGGCCCAAATATGAGGGTGAAACCAATTTAACTAGTGGCCACCAAAGTCGTTAGCGGAGTGATCAGCATTGAGATTCGGCCCATGTAAGCCTCTTATCAACGGCGGCGTAGAACTCTGCCTCAGTTCTGAATTTCAGAGATATAGCAATACAATAAATTTGACATTTTAAAGCTTTGGCTTTACTTGTTAATTAGAAACTCATTTCAAATTGAACTTGGGGAACTTAATAAGTGCGTATTTGGATCGAGGAGCGTTTCGAGCGGGAAAAAGGGAGGAGGGGGGAGGGAAAAGATCCGAGCGCCTACTTTCATATGAGATTGACTAAAGGTCTAGAATTCTGGGTCATTTTATTTAACTCCTAATCAAGAGGTATTCCAGGTGGGTTCCTTTTTAAGGTGATTTATGGCTGTCATATTGCAGTTTAATTTCTGTGTGGTATGAATCCATGCTCTTTTCATTTAGCTTAATATCACGGAGCCCGTGCTGCATTATCTCTAACCATTAAACAAAACGTGCACGCAAGTCGGTCTGGTAAATTGACAGAGTCAGGGAGGAAAAAGAAATCACGTTTTTGTAGCCGGCGAAGGCCAACGAGCGTGAGGCATTTGGCATGGAGGAGACGCTGGCTGCTTTGCATAATATCCCACTAACAGGCAATTAAATCACTGTCCCTCCTCATCCACAGGTGACTGTGACGTCCCATCGCCCGCAATACAATGAACGTCATCTGAACCGCTCAGAATGGACTCAAATCTGAGATTTTTGCTTCTAAATTTAAAAATTAATGAAGCATGAACAATTTCTTCTGACTGCTGCCATAGAGCATTAAATTAAGTTGTATATGAATTGCTTTATTGACTTTTTTATCATTTAGAAATAGGAAACATACAAAAACTTTTGGACGTTCATGTATTCTACTTTGGTAATCTGAGAATTTTTTGAGCAAAAACAGAAAATTCTGTGAGAAACTGATTGGATTGTAAAAATTAGGCGTTGCATTCCTGGATGGACCGGAAAGTAGGATGGATTCATGCGTCAATAGCAAAGCAAGCTAAGAAATGGAGAAAGTCATTATATTTTGGTCAAAGAACATTTTTTTACACAGAATAACATGTACTGATGAATCATGCACAATAAAATCTGAATAAGGCTCTGTGTTACTCAAAAATATATCAGATTACCAAAATTTTTGTGGACATCCAATAGTCAATTTATTTCCCATTAAGTATGGTACATGCAAGTCAATAAAGAAATTTATGTACACTACCAGTCAAAAGTTTTGAACAGTAAGATTTTAAATGTTCTTTTTTTTTAAAGAAGTCTCTTCTGCTCACCAAGCCAGCATTTATTTGATCCAAAGTATGGCAAAAACAGTAAAATTTGTACTATTTAAATTAACTTTTCTATTTGAATATATTTTAAAATGTAATTTATTCCTGTAATTTCAAACCTGAATTTTTAGAATCATTACTTAGTCACATGATCCTTCAGAAATCATTGTAATATTCTGATTTGCTGTTCAAAAAACATTTATTATTATTATGTTGAAAACAACTGTGTACAATTTTTTCAAGTTTCTTTGATAAATAAAAGTTCAGAAGAGCAGCATTTATCTGAAATAGTAACCTTTTGTAACTTTATAAATGTCTTTATAATCACTTTTAATTAAATGTAAAGCATCCTTGCTACATGAAAGTATTATTTTAGCAAATTAGCATATTAGAATGATTTCTGAAGGGACATGTGACACAGAAGACCACAGTAATGATGCTGAAAATTTAGCTTTGATCAAAGGAATAAATTACATTTTAAAATATATTCAAATAGAAAACAGTTATTTTAAATAGTAAAACTATTTCACAATATTACTGCTTTTGCTGTATTTTGGACCAAATTAAAGCAGGCTTGGTGTGCAGAAGAGAATTCTTTAAAAACATTAAAAATCCACAGTGTATGAATTGCTTTATTGACTTTAATGCACTTATATAAGAAAAAACTGACTTTTGTTACTTTGGTAATCTGAGATTTTCAAGCAAAACAAGATATTAAATTAGAAACATTGTAGGTCGAGACTTGAGTTGATTTGATTGTAAAAATTGATGTTATGTACCAGATTAAGGGCCAAAAAATAGGTGCCAAATTGAAAAGCAAGCAGGGTTGCCACGTTTTCACAACAAAACCTGCCCAATTGCTACTCAAAACTAGCCCAAAAGTAGCCCAATGTCATTTTGAGGGGGGTCCCCCATTGGGGGGTAAAACAGTGGTAAAGTAGCCCAATTGAAAGCACTGAAAGCAAGCCATTTAAAAAATGGAGAAAGTCACTATATGGTCAAATCAACATGCATTTTTTATGCATAATAACGTACTGATGACTAATGCACAATATAATCAGCAACATGCATTAAAAAAAAAAAAGTCTGGTGTTGATGCACACTACTTTTGCATAGTATCCAACTATTAGGCAGTTAAATCGCTGGACAAAATAACTTTGAGTATGTAAGATTTTTGGTTCTAATTTTGGAAATTAATGTCTAGCATAGAAAATCTCTTCCGACTACTGTCATAGTACAATAAATTGCACAACGTTTACAGTATATATGAACTTCTTTATTGACGTTCATGCACTCTAATAATGGGAAATAAACAAAAACAAACTGACTTTGGTTACTTTTTGTAATCTGAGATTTTATCAATGAGAAACATTGTAGGATGTGACTTGAGTTGATTTGAATGTGAAAAATGGGTATTACGTACCAGAACGGGACCTGAAAAATGGGAGGGATTCATGACGTCGGTCTCAAAGGAAGCTGTTTTAGAAATGAAGAAAGTCATTACATATTGGTCAAAGAACACAGAACATGTACTGAATCATGCACAATAAAACCAGCAACATACATTAATTAAAAACAAATAGGGTCGTTGTTGATTTCATGTTGAACTGTTGAAAATTTTTTCAGATTAAATGCTCCAGATAATAATATCACAGGCAGGCTGAGCCAAGTGTGCTGAAAAATGCCTAATTAACACAGATCCCTCCTGTAGTTTCTCAAACTGCCATCAGATGTAGCATCGCTGGCCCTGCTACCCCCTCGCAGGGATCATCCCACCCCACAGCGAGGGCCTCTGCATGGGGGGAGCTCCATCATTTTACCTCAGCGCTCCCCACCACCCCCTCACTAATGGCTGCTGGAGCTATCCAATCAATCGTGTCTCTATTACAGTACGACTTTTAATATCAGCTAGTGTTATTATTACACCAGTCAAATGACACAGAAACAATCCTTTACCTTTTCGCAGGCTTGTTAACAAGTCAAAATTCAATCGACCTGTCTTTTCATAAGTGTTTTTACTTCATTTATGCATGAAGGCATGATTAAAAATCACAGAGGTGAAGTAAATTAATTAAACAGGTATTTTTAAAATGGCTCACCTAAATTTATATAAGCTTATATATATATATTTATCAGGCACCTTATGAATATGTAACGTTTCATTTTAATAAATATAACATTGTCTTTATTTAAATAAAATGTAATAGCGACCAAGCTAACAGGGAACATTCTCAGAACTCTGGCTAACGTTCTGGAAGGTTCTCTTAAATTTGTAAACAAACATTCTTATGGAACGTTCGTTCTAAGTTCTTTGATCTTTCTTAAAACGTTTGCACAAAAAAATGTATACATCATTCATGGAATTTTTTTTTTTAAAAAGACATTCTAAAGTAGCCTAATGTTCATAAAATGGTAAAATGTAATGTTCCTGGACGTTTTGAATGCTTAGGGACATTCAGAAATAATGTTTTTACAGCTTAATGGGAACGTTAGGAACACGTCCATAGAACATGTTTTTGTTAGGTAAACAAATTAAAGATAAATGTTATACTCAATTGGCTTTAAAAGCATGAGTTTGTGATACCAAAATGTGATATTATGACACGCCCCTCTAGAATTGGTCATTCATAGCATTAAGTAGTAAAATATTCTGAATATATATATTCTGAATATATATATATATATATATATATATATATATATATATTTTTTTTTTTTTTTTTTTTTTTTGATTATACTGTTCTTTTGTCACGCCAGACACGTTTGTAAAACATCAAAACAGCAAATAGTGTCCGTTACAGAGCTCTGTTGTTACTCTGCCGCCCGTAACAATAAAATTACAGTATCCCGCGCATTTACTCTTGAGCGCGAAATATATGATTAGCTCAGATTGTTAAAAATGGCGGCCTTCACGGAGAGTGAAAAAGTGACTCTCATTCTTCAAGATGGATGGGCGGCACTTCGAAGCCACTGAGCGCTCTGTTTATTTAAAGCCGTGGGATTGTTGGTGAAGGATAATTCTGGTCAGCAGTTGGTACCCGGTTCGGAGGGAAAGGAGGACCACCGCCAGGCGCCTGACAGTGATGGAGCGCGCAAACACACGCGCGCAGATTCATCTTGTGAGCTGCAGCGAGGCCGAAGCGGGGACGCGCACAACACACTCGAGGAGAACAGTCTGTGACCGCGCACAAACACACTGCGTTCAAGACGTAGTTACTATAACTTAAAAATGGATATGACTGTGTTGTAAATCAAGGACGTACACTACCGTTCAAAAGTTCGGGGTCTTTAAGATGTTTTTGAAATAAGTTACGCTCACCAAGGGTGCATTTGTGCGATCACAGCATATTAAAACAGTAATATTGTGAAATATTAGCCTATTACAACATCCATACTCCATTTAGTGTGACATGATACTTCAGAAATCATTCTAAAATGCTGATTTGTTGCTCAGCAAACATTCTTATTATCATCATTTTTGTGAAAATCATGTCAAAATCAAGTGTCTAGGAAGTTCAAAAGAACAACATTTATTTGAAACAGAAATCTTTTGTAACATTATAAATGTCTTTACTGTCACTTTTGATCCATTTCATGTGTCCTCTCTTAATAAAAGAATTAAATTCAAAATACAAACTTCTAAAATTCTTCGAAATACACAATTGTAGAATGCTAACATTGTGCTGTAATGCATAATCACAGGCATATGCAACATGACAACATGCATATTAGTTAATATATTTTGTAAAAGTTTCTCCTATTATGATTTATAGTTATATTTCTTCAGTGAAAAATTGAATATACAGATTTATATGTGACCCGACCACAAAACCAGTCTTAAGTAGCACATGTATGTTTGTAGAAATTACCAAAAAATACATTGTATGGGTCAAAATGATAGATTTTTCTTTTATGCCCAAAAAACATTAGGAAAGATTAAGTAAAGATCATGTACAATGAAGATATTTTGTAAATTTTCTACTGTAAATATATCAAAACTTAATATTTGATTAGTAATATGCATTGTTAAGAACTTCTTTTGCTCAACTTTAAAGGCTTTTTTCTGAATATTTAGATTTTTTTGCACCCTCAGATTCCAGATTTAAACATTAACAATTTCCCCTCCCTTTATCTTCAAAACAACACTTAATTTTAGAATTTACTCTCCGAATCTAATCTTATGCAAAGCATAGGAACTAGAAATATCCCTGGCCAGTTTCATTTAATGCAAATGAAAATGATATATCTAGTTCCAGCACATGTGGATTAAGTAAACTATTCATTCTCACTCAAACAATGCATTTTTGCTGCTTCCTCAATTTACTTCTTAATTAAGTAAATTGAGCAGGAAACAAAAATGTTTCGACTTGAGATGGATTGTTAGAGGGACACAAACCAACAATCACCACAGGATTCATCAAATCCATTGTTAATACTCACTAATGCCAGTGCTGTTGTTTTCCCTCCAAAATTATGTCACTTCCTGTAAGATGATGTTAATAGGGATTTTACCAAAAAAAAATTAAATAAATAAATAAAAAACTAACAGGATGGAAATTGGTGTCTGTTTTACACATTTAAGTGACTTGTACACAATTACATTTGTGTTGTTTTTAGCTAACAAGCTCTAGAAAGTTAGAAAAAGGGGGGCAAATGTGGCATTTCTTAATAAATTGTTAGTTAAAATACACTTCATTGACCTGATTTCAATCTGCCAAAATTGTTTCATATTTTATTCAGTATGTAATCACGTTTTTGTACTGCATAATAAGAATGTCTGTTTATGTCAATCTCTGTGCCTTCATGTAAACGCTGCTGTTTCTGGAGAACAGCACAAGAGCGAGGCTTTGAATGTTTGAATGTGTGTGTGTGTGTGTGTGTGTGTGTGTTAACTGATAGAAGTATGTATTTGTGTATTCAAGCTGCCCTCTACTGTTGATTGTCTCAATGACAAGACAAAGGTTGATAACAATAGAGCTCCGGAGACCAGTTGTCTCTCATTGAGCTGTGTGGAGCCAAACGTTCACACCGGAGACACAGATGAGCACATGGACAGCAGCGTTACTGACACCTGCGTCTGCACACACTTCCACTCAATTGTGTGCAGCTTTCACCTTCTTGAGTTAAAATAACTGTACAGGGAATACCGGGGCTAGTTGTCACAAGATTATATTTCAGTTTTGGTCAAAATTTTGATTACATTTTGTAAGTGGTTTTGCTTGTGTTTCTAATTATTAAACATCATGCGAGGGCAGATCTTTAATTTAAGTATTATTATCTGTCAGTCAAAACAATAGGTTGAAATTTTAGTGTTACCTTTCACATTTTCGTCAATGAACTATTGTTGCTGAATACAATGTAGTACACTTTAGATAAAATCATCTGCCAAATGCATGAATGTAAATGCTAACATTGTGCTGTATTGCATAATCGCAGGCATATGCAACATGACAACATGCATATTAGTTAATTCATTTTATTCTGGAAATTTTTTTGTAGTTAAGGAGGTTTTAGTGCATGCAAAGACTTAAAACCTTGAGAAATGTTCACTGTTGTAAAAAATTGGACAATTAGCCCTGGTTTCTCCTATTATGATTTATAGTTATATTTCTTCCGTGAAAAAATGAATATACAGATTTATATGTGACCCTGGACCACAAAACCTTAAAGTAAGTAAAAAAAACTTAAGTAGAAATTGTAGAAATGACAAAAATGCACTGTACGGCTCAAAATGATAGATATTTCTTTTATGCCAAAAATCATTAGGATATTAAGTAAAGACCATGTACAATGAAGATAATTTGTAAATTTTCTACTGTAAAAACGTAATTTTTTGTAAGCAATATGCATTGTTAAGAACTTCTTTTGCTCAACTTCAAAGGCTTTTTTCTGAATATTTAGATTTTTTTGGCACCCTCAGATTCCAGATTTTCAAATATTGTCCTATCCTAACAAACAATAAATCAATGGAGAGCTCAATTTAAAAAAAAAAAAAATACCTTATGACTGATTTTGTGGACCAGGGTCACATATTGAACTAATTTGCTAGTGCTCCCATTAAGTTATGAAAACGTTATTTCTGAATCTTCTCCAAACACCCAGTTTTCCAAAATGTTATAAATTCGTTTGTTTAAAAAAAAAAAAAATCCAAAATGTTTAAAAAAAAAAGAGACAATGTTCTATTTTATCAATTTGCACACATTATGAAAATGTTACTTTTGAATGTTCTGAGACTAGTAACATTTAAAAAAAATCAAACTGAAACACTTCAGAGCAAAGTTCCATAACTCTGAATGAACATTTTATGGAACGCTAGCCAAAGTTCTAAGAAACATTACCTGTTAGCTGATTGGATACATAGTGCAGACCGTTTTCACTTATACATTAAAAGTAATACCGAAGTATTATCATCTCAGCAGCTGCAATATGAACCAGCATGGTGGCTGCACTAAGCACCTTTTAAGGATAAAGTGCTAAAACTGATTGTGAACACATAGATAAAGACTTCAGGCCTCTGAGTGCCTCTTTAATTGGCTGCATACTCTTCCTTTCTTGACGAAAAAACTACATACTACATAGAATGATAATTATCGATAACTAAAACTATAAAAATAATTTTCATGTAATTTAAAGGATTAGTTCACTTCCAGAACAAAAATTTACAGATAATTTATACTCACCCCCTTGTCATCCCAAATGTTCATGTCTTTCTTTCTTCAGTCGTAAATAAATTGTTTTTAGCGGTAAACATTTCAGGAATTTTCTCCATATAGTGGACTTCTATGATGCCCAAAAGTTTGAATTTCCAAAATTCAGTTTAAATGCGGCTTCAAAGGGCTCTAAACAATCCCAGCCGAGGAAGAAGAGTCTTATCTAGCGAAACGATTTACAATTTGTACACTTTTTAACCAGAAATGCTCGTCTTGACTAGCTCTGGTTCAAGACAGTTTTTTTTAGAAAATAAACAATTGTTTCGCTAGGTAAGACCTTTCTTCTTTGGCTGGGATCGTTTAGAGCCCTTTGAAGCTGCATTTAATATGGAGAAATTAATATTGATATGAAGCAACTTCCTGAAATGTGAAATGTTTCTTTAAAAAACAATTTCTCTATGACTGAAGAAAGAAGTAAACATGGATGACAAGGGAGTGAGTAAATTATGTGTACATTTTTGTTTTGGAAGTGAACTAATCCTTTAAGCACTAAAACAACTAAAGGTGAACAAACAAGAAATAAATAAATACTATTTAGACCTATAAAAAAAAAACCTAAAATGAAACTTAAAACAGAAAATATAAAGATAACAGGTTTTTCAATCTCTGAACCATGAGAAATGTAATTGCTGGATCCTTTTTTTTTGTGTCCTCGTTAGGAATGTAAATTTGACCTTAATAGCTGCCGTACAGCTTTTTTTTCCACACCTGACAATTACATTAGTATTTCCGTTGCGGCGGCGCGGCACGCGGGATGAATTCTAATGGCGGCCCGGGACGGCGAGGAGCGTTTCCATATGCTAACTAGGCCGGCGTCGCCGATCCGCCCGCCTCTCGGCATTTCCATATCATCAGAATTCAGTTACCTGACATAATAACAGAGATGTGGGGCTCTGATGTGTCAGCTCCATGTATACGTCGGCAGCAAGATCCAGCCACACTCAAAGTCAAGTGGATGTTAATGCCTCCCACACTCAAAGTCAGGCTGATTTACCTCACAAAGCTTTGTGCGCTTTAATATGATGACTCCTCCACACAGAGCCCCTCTTTAAAGAGGAAATTGTGGTTTTTAACCTCGGAATATTATCTTCTTTCTTCTCGGTCTTCTCTTTCCGCGGGCTGTGGGCAAACGCCCGCGAGGTATTTGGCAAGGCCGGAACAGCCCAGACTCTGATAATCCCGGCTCTTTAAGTGCTGATAAGACAAGCAATTTAATGTAATTATAAACCTGGTGGCACAAATGGAACGGCAGTATTTTCAAATGGCGTAATACGCTAAAGTACACTTCACGATTTGAATCGTGCTCAGAAGCCGCTCCTCCAATTACCTCCTAGATGACAATACAGCCATAAAAGTAATTTTGCTCAAAATTTGACATTATCAACATAATTGGCTCTTACTGAAGGCTTGCGTGACACATTCATCAAATCGCCGGCTATAAATACAACAGCGCGACGCGTTAAGAGGCTGAGCAAACACAGCTCATCTCTCAAATAAACGTTGTTGACTAACACTATCATTACCTCGGCGCTTAATTACTTTTTGCTTTTTTGATTTAATTGCTTCAATAAAAAGAATCTGTAATGCATTTTTAATTACACTGTCCAAGTGACCTATGTAGAGAGAATTTTACAACAGTGGGCCAATAATTAGCCTGTCATAGCTCAGTTAGCGAGTATTGTGAAGCTGTCCTCTCGCTGCACTGCCTCCGGCGTGACGGCCGCGCGAGGCTCGCGTATTTTAGCTCTCATTCTTTTTTACAATGGTCTGACAATAAGAGCTGTACCACAAGATGTGGGTTGTCTAATTTGGGTTGTGTCAGCCATTCAGAGGCTCCGCCGCGGCGCGATCTCTCGGGATCGACGGGGGAAGGCGCGAGCGTTCGGATTTAAGACGACCCCCGGCTGACCCTCGGCCTCTCGCAAACTTTGCAAAAGTGCCTGCGATTGTATTGTTGGGAAATACAACTAAAATATCTCTTTGTGAAGTTGGTCATTCGGATCATTTCAAGTTTTTACAAGAAAGTTGAGGAACAGTTATTAAACGTTATAAAATTAAACCATCAGAAATAAAACACAAAAAATAAAGTCACAAAACTTGCAGTTTAGAAAAAATAACATTTCAATTGTGAGTATAAAATCAGTTGGTAAAATATTAAGTCGAAGTTGCAATTATGAGAGATTAGGTTGTGATTCATTCTGAAATAAAGTAAATAATGGCATGGCACTAAGTCACATTATGAGAAATTAAATCATAATTATGATATACAATTGCAACTGTGAGATATAGTCTCAATTGTAAAAAAAAACCTTTAGTAGATAAAAAAAAAAAAAAAAAATTATGATAAATACAGTTGCAGTTATCAGAACTGTACTGTTATTAACAGTTAATAAACATTATAAAATTGATGGTTTCTTTGCTAAATTCTAATTGGATAAGCAAACACCTTTAGAAATAAAATATCTAACTGCAAAATAAAGTTTAAATTAAGAAAAAAAAAATCACAAAAGTTGCAATTCTGAAAAAATAAAATTGCAATTGTGAGAATAAAATCACTTGAAATATAAAGTCATTTATAAAAAAAAGGCAGATGTAAAGTCACAATTATGAAAAATACAGTTTCAGTTATGAGAAATTAAATTCAAATGCATTAATTCTGAGATTAATGTTTTACTAAAAGTAAAAAAAAAAGATCCAAGTCATCATTATTAAAAATAAATGTGCAATTACAAATTAAATCGTTATTATGAGATATACAATTTATGTTGTGAGAGTCACAATTGTAAAAGGAAATAAAATCACTTTGAGAGATATAAATCACAATTATGACAAAAGACAAATTTACCAGAGATAAAATAATCTCAGAAATAATTCTGAGCTAAAATTCTGTAAAAAGTCCTTACATATCTTTGTAAGATATGTCAAAATGAAGTATCAAAATTATGACAAATTATGTTGCAATGCAGAGATGCAAAATTGCAAAATCAAGAAAAACTTTCCAGTTGTGAGTCCATTATGAGATATAAAGTTGCAGTTATGAGTCATACTAAGATACAGAGTCAGAACTATGAAAAATCAAATAATAATTTCAATTATGAGAAATTAAGTTGGGATAAATTAATTTCAGAATTAATTCTGTGTTACATAAAAAAAGTTAAATCAATACTGAGAATTAAAGTCATGAAAAAAGTGGCAAAAATGAATCAGAATTATGAAAAATAAACGCACAATAACCTGGGTTGGAATCAAGTGATTTAAAGACACATTGTGGGATATCAAATAAATGATAAGACAATTGTGAGATATACAATTGTTCAAAAATAAAATCTATTAATTTTGAGATAAAGTTATGTGAAGTTACTTAACATCCTAATGATATTTGTCATAAAAGAAAATTCGATAATTTTGACCCATACAATGTATTGTTCATCAATTGTATCAACTTCTGCTGTCAATTATGAGACAAAGTTGCAATTTTGAGGAAAAAGTCACAAGATATAGCAAGATATAGTCTGAATTATAAAAAGTTGCATTTAAGTTATTGAACTGCATAAACTTTAATATATTATATATAAACTTGCGATTCTAATAGATAGTTAATTTTTTTCACTCCTGAGGTGAAGAAGTCTTGCATGAAGAGCCATTAGTAAAATCACTTTACTGCACTGACTCAAGTACCTTTCATTGTTTTATTTTATCATTGGCATCTCACGCACATCACACCTGAAGCACTGCTAGATTTGAAAGATGTTGGAGGGTAAAGTGCAAAACTACGCCGCTCGTGGCTTTCTTTCGACTCACTGGGTTTAATATACTTCTGGCCGATTGCACCTCACGGTTATTCATATTCATACAAAAAGCACAGAAGCGTTTCTCCAGTTCTCCACATTAACCTGCGTCAGTGAACAAACACACAGAGAAACGGCCACACCGGCCTGACCCTCCCGGCTCTTCATTGGCAGGCATTATTTCTGATACAATAAATAAAACAGGAAGGAGACCAGCAGCATCGCCGGGAAACAATATGTGTGCTGCTCCTCTCGGCACTGACTATTCAACACACTGGAGTCTCAGATCATTGCACACAATCTCTGCTGCGCAGAGCCACGGTGTGTGCAGCCTTGTCAGCGTGCGGTCCGGGTAGTGTGCGTGTGACAGTCAGCAGGAAACATGGTGATATTTGTAATATGTCCAGGACAAATGTCTCTTCATTTTAGCCCTCGCTGAGAGGAGGTAGTCTGTCAGGTGATGCTTCAATAAAGATCAATCAAAGTCTCCAATCAGGAGAGTCTCATATGGGAAAACATCGCTGTTGAGACCTTTATCCACGAGACACCTGGAAGTCACTCTGGTGGCATGTGCACCTCAATCTCAGGATACTTTAAGCCTCCTCAGACATGAAGTATGGGAGCTTTCATAATGCATATTTTACATTTAGACATTTTGCAGACGCTTTTATCCAAAGCAAGTTACAAAAGAGGACAATGGAAGCAATCAAAACCAACAAGAGCAATAACATGCAAGTGCTATGACAAGTATATGTAATGCAGTATACATAGCAAGGGTTTTAAATTAAATAATATATCAAAAGAAAATAGAATAAAAAAAGAAAAAGCAGGCTAGTGTTAGAGGCCTTCTTTTTTGCCTTTTTTTTTAGTTGTATAGAGAAAAGTTTTCAATTTTTCATTTTACAAAAATGACTACTGAATAAAATGAAGCACCATTACAATAGTCCAAAAGCTCTTGTGAAGCAGAAACACACCAACACATTTTAAGGAATTGTTCATCCAAAAATGAAAATTTGCTGAAAATGTACTCACCTTCAGGCCATCCAAGATATACATGAGTGTGTTTCTTACTCAGATTCGGAGAAATGTAGCATTCCATCACTTGCTCACCAATGGATCCTCTGCAGTGAATGGGTGCCATCAGAATGAGAGTCCAAACAGCTGATAAAAACATTGCAATGATCCATAAGTAATCCACACCACTCCAGTCCACTAATTAACATCTTGTAAAGCAAAAAGCTGCCATCGTTTTTCACTTCAAGTCATTGCTTCTGGGTGAAATATAGTATCTTTACCCATAATATTGCTTTCTCCAGTGAAAACAAATCAGGAATTAGGAGAGAAATATGCACAGATCAAGTACCATATACAAGCAAAAACAGTGCTAAACAAGTATGACAAAATTTAAACAAATAGTTTATTCAGAAATGTAAATTTGCTGAACATGTACTCACCACCAGGCCATCTAAGAGGTAGATGAGTTTGTTTCTTCATCAGATTTGGAGAAATGTAGCATTCCATCACTTGCTCAGCAATGGATCCTCTGCAGCGTATGGGTGCCATCAGAATGAGAGTCCAAACAGCTGATAAAAACAACAATAATCCACAAGTAATCCACACCACTCCAGTCCACCAATTAACAAGCGAAAAGCTGCCATCGTTTTTGACTTCAAATCATTGCTTCTGATTCAAATATGGTATCTTTACCCATAATATTGCTTTCTCCACTGAAAAAAGTGTTTTGTCTGAATCAGAAGAGAAATATGCACAGATCAAGTAACATTTACAAGTGAAAACAGTCAAAAACAGTGTAAAACAAATATGTTTTGATGTGAGAACAACAGGGGATAGGTTTGTGTGAGAAACACGCCAAAATTTAAAGGAATAGTTCAACCAAAATTGAAAATTTGCTGAAAATGTACTTGCCCATCCAAGATGTAGATGAGTGTTTCTTAATCATATTTGGAGAAATGTAGCATTCCATCACTTGCTCACCAATGGATCCTCTGCAGTGAATGGGTGCCGTCAGAATGAGAGTTCAAACAGCTGATTAAAACATCATAACAATCCACAAGTAATCCACACCACTCCAGTCTACCTTGTGAAGCAAGAAACTGTGAGTTTGTAAGAAACAAATCTATCATTAGGACATTTTTAACTTTAGACCACTGCTTCCATCTGAAATAAAACGAGTCCTCTATCCATAGTTTTGCTTTCTTCAGTGAAAAAAGTGTCTCATCTGAATCAGAGTGTCTCTGCACAGATCAAGTACCATTTACAAGCAAAAACAGCTGAAAACAAAAATGTTGTGGATTTTGATGTGTGAGGAGATGGACTTTTACACAGAAGGACGTATTTTTATGGATTACTGACTAAAATTTGGTCAGAAGCAATATTTTTAGTTAAAACCTCAATGATGAATTAGTTTTTTTTACAAACATGCAGGTTTTCACTTCACTTGGACTAGAGTGGTGTGGATTGTTGTGATGTTTTAATCAGCTGTTTGTACTCTCATTCTGATGGCACCCATTCACTGCAGAGGATCCATTGGTCAGCAAGTGACGTAATGCTAAATTTCTCTAAATCTGTTCCCTATGAAGAAACAAACTCATCTACATCTTAAATGGCCTGAGGGTGAGTAAATTAAAATTTTTGGGTGAACAATTCCTTTAAAAGACCCATTTGTATTAGTGTGAAGAACTTGCCAATATGGCAATGAAAAAAAGGTGGAGAACTATTATTATGGCGTGCTTATGGTATTTTTTTCTCCTGAAATATGGAAAAATGCATGAAAAAAATGAGGCAGAGTACTACCACTTTAAGGCTTACTTTGTTTATTTGTTAGCCTAGTTTGTAACTCTGCCTGTGTATTTATCAAGGGAGGTGTCTTTTCTATTAAAGCTGAGACTCAGATATGAATACAAACTGTGCTTGAGAGCGCTTGTCCTTTGGGCAGCGCACAGAGCCACAGCAGCTCTAGTGTGGAGAGGTCTGACCTTCTTATTCTGCTATGGCACTGGCAGGCAGCCATATTGATTGAAGTATTTCTGGACTTCTCTCCTGAATCTCCAGGTGGACTTGGGGGCCTCGGTCCCTAAGAACCTCAAACCAAAGCTCTTCGTTTTAAACCTCTCCATCCAATGAGAGAAAGAGGGGGGAAAGAAAGAAAGAAGGACCGGTGCTGCCTTGGGAACGAACGGTGGAGGAAGAAAACGAGGGGGGTTTCTGCGTTTGGCGCTGAGCTGCTCGAGCGCTGCTGAGAGCATGGACAATTAGATGAGTCCCCAGTGTCTCTTTGCTCTCTGGCTGCCTGGTGGGTTGCTCCACGGGCTGTGAGCCGAGGGATTGGCGCCTGGATGGGCCTTAGGCCGAGTGCTGGGGGAAACCCGTAATCCGCTCCCCCCCACCTCTGAGAGCTCTGGAGGGCGGGCGAGATTGAGCTCTATTGGACAAAGACTCTCTCTTTGCTCTAAGACTGTGGATTCTGACACTCGCACACACTGATTGCTGTCATTTCAAGCGGATTTTCCCTCAGCTAGATGTCAGGCAGCTTTTTATCCACACTTGCAGTCGATTTGGGGAAATGTGTGACATGTTTTCTAAAGTTACTGGAGAAAAATGCATCTTTGTGCACATACAGTCAGGGCTGTAAATCGTTGTGGACGTTTAGATTAGAGTTGGTTCTCAACTGGTGGGTTGTGATGCAAAAATGGTTTGAAGGTCTGTACATTTTGCATAGAGAATGCTGATTACTTTTCAAAAATTTTATGTAAAAATTACTGATCCCAAGTTTTATATATATATAATTTTATTTTAGATTATTTATATTATGATTATACATGGTTAGGCTAATGGTTTTTGAAGAATCACTTCTGGTAAAAAAAAAAAAATTATATATATATATATATATATATATAGATATATATATATATATATATTTTTTTTTTCTTACATGTTTTATGGTTTAGATTTTTAATATTGACTTCAGGTAAAATAAATAAACCAAATAAATACAATTTGTAAATTATATTTGTATATTTATTCAATTTATATTTTCCATTTTTATTATTGTTAATCTACATGATTTTTTTAAAACTACATATAAAAAATATAAGTTATTTATATTATGATTATGCATTCTTTAACTAATGATTGTTGGGCTTTGTGATGAATCACTTCAGGTAAAACAAATAAACAAAATGAATGAAATTAATTTATTACATTTATTTATATTTTTTATTGCTATGAATATTACTACAAATAAAAATATAAGTTATTTATATTATGACTATTTTGGGTTAACGATTGTGCTTTTTGAAAAATCACTTCTGGTAAATTAAATAAATAAATATATTTTTTAATAAAATAAAAAATTATTTGTCAATTATATATGTATATTAATTACATTTATTTAGATTTTAGATTTTGTGTTATTATTAGTACAGTTACATGATTTGTAAAACTAAATATAAAAATCTAAGTTATTTATATTCCGATTATACATTGTGATGATTATATAAGGAATATCGCTCGAGTACGAGAGCGATACCGGCTCTATATCAGCATGGCTGTGATTAGGCTAGAGGCACTCAGAGCCTGTATCGCTTGAGTATGAGAGTGATGTTGCGTTTATTCAACAGTTTGATGGAACGTGTGTAATTAAACAAGAAACAACGGAGTGCCTTATAAAACCCTCTTTTGTGCGGAACTACTTCCTTCCGTCACGGATTCAAAGCTCACGTTGACAGTTAAACATTCGTCACTTTTAGAATTCGTATCAACGGCATGTGCTGCTTCAGTTAGGTTATTAGTGAGAAATAATGGCTCTATCTGAAATCGCCCCCTATACCCTCATTCACGATTCAATACATTAGTTACTCATACAGTTCACTTGAAGGAGTGAATGAAAACAAGTGAGTGAATTCCCAAATATATATTTATACTATGGGGCTGTTGAATGCCTGAATCTGTGTGGCTGACGAATGTTCTGAAGGTGTGTGCATTATTTTCAGGGAAACGCTCAGCGAACGTAGTTCCAGGTAGCTCCTGATGTGTATATCACTTCGCCACACTTTTTCAGTTATTTCAAAGGTCCTTACAGCCTAAAATAGCAAAATAAACAAAACCCACAACAACACTGACCAAAAAAATAAACAACTGGATAAAAACAACAGATTATTTCCATGTTTTTGCCGCAAAATTACATTTCAATAAGTACGGAAAGCACATACTCTATTTCTCCCACTCTCTCTCTTACAGACGAACACACATAACAGTCAGCACACACGTTTGCATACACGCTAATGTTGTTAGCGCTGCTCTGACGATTAACAAATTAAAAACTACATGACATTTCTCTCAAGCGAGGTAACAACGTCGCTGTTCCTGAAGAAAATGAACTTAAAGTTTCACTATAAGTAGAGATGGAGCTGCTGATCACTTCTGAGAGAAACTCACAGAGGTAATTCACAAGCTTAATCTCTCTCTTTCTCTCTTTTTCCGTCTGTCTGCCTGCCAGTCTGTCTGTCTAAACTACTTTATTAATTGCATAGTCTGCTATCAACGCTCAAGCATCTTTACTAGGTCTAAAATGACGTTTTGGAATTAGCAACAAATGCATTGGATGAGCTGTGTAAGAAATTAATCCTACTCACAATAGCGTTTTACGGACAGAAACCGGACAAATGCCTTGAAATATATGATCTGATTGATGTCTTGAGGTGTGATAACCGTAGCATATAAGTGGAATAATTTACTTTGGTCCATTGAATTTCTAGAAAATAATGCACAACCGATTTGTAACGACCACTACCTCAGGTGTGCATTATTTTCTAGGAATTCAACAGCCCGTCGTCAATTATTTCTAATTATATATATTAATTATATATATATATATATATATATATATATATATATATATATATATGACCTTGGACCACAAAACCTTTTTTTTTTTTTTTTTTTTTATACGTAATCTAAAATACAATAATAAATAAGATTTTCATTGATGTTTGGGCTGTTAGGACAGGACAATATTTGGCCGAGATACAACTATTTGAAAATCTGGAATCTTAGGGTGCCAAAAAAATCGAAATATCGAGAAAATCGCCTATAAAGTTGAAATAAAGTGCATATTACTAATAAAAAAGTTGATATTGATATATTTACAGTAGGAAATTTAGAAAATATCTTCATGTAACATGATCTTTACTTAATATCCTAATGATTTTTTGGCATAAAAGAATAATCAATCATTTTGACCCATACAATATATTTTTAGAGAGTGAGAGACACTCAAATATATCCTAGAAACCCCTTCAATGTTAATCAATATGGGAATTCAGTGACTTCTTAGTGAATTCTTGAAAGTCGTGTTTTTCTTTCTTCTGATGTTGACTTCATCAGGTCTGTAATATCTCATTTCCCATTTTGAGCCTATTGCTTTAAATTGAACGTCTGGTTGTCTAGTCTGAAGAGCAGTCTTAAAGTAGTCCCAGTTGGCTCTGGAGCCCGTAAAGCTTAAAATGAACCTTGCCTTTCTCCCGGCAGGAATTAAGGCAGCGTCTCCTTTTGAAATTCCCCCAGCCCGTGACATAATTTACCAGTTCACCGTCTTATACCTATAGATACGCTGTTGTGATATAGAATCAGCGAGTTGTACAACACAGACCAAATTGCCCCGACTGAATATGACAACAGCTGAAACTAGCGGCCTAATTAGGAGGCTACATGCCTGAGAATGCACAGGCGAACTTAGCGCAAATAGGAAAAGGTGCTTTCAGCCCGGCGTAGCCAACCGCCTCAGTCCCTTAATGTATTACCACCTGCAACCGCAATCACCGGAGCCAAATTTAAATGCTGATGATTCAGGAGAGACGGGGCGCGGGCCGGCGAAGAGACACGCGAGAGGTGATTTAAAACATTGGCCCTAATGAGGCTGACCGCTGGCCGTCTGATCTGAATGTGATGGGGGAAATTAGATGAGGGACGAGGTCAGGAACGGCGACGGAAAGGCCACGCCGCAAATGAAACACAGAGGACGACGCTACTGTCAGACGCTCTGTTTACTTCGTATCAAGAAAACAGCGTCTTAGGCTTCCAGCACGTATAGATAAAATAATCAATGCGTTCGCATCTTGGTTGAGGAGGATGTGTGTGTGTTTGGGAGTTTGCATCAGGTCCAGTTGAGAAGCCGCAGCAGGTAAAGAATAGATTGCCTCACTACGGACGCCTCACGCTCTCTCTCTCATAGAGAAAAACAACCTGTCATCCCCAATCAAACAACATATGCCCCCTTTTAGCGGCTTGACTCTCAAAAGTTGCACAGCAATGCTGAACCTACTAAGGCAGCATCCTAACAGGGGAACACTAGGTAAAGCTTCTGCATGCCACACAAAACTTGACTCGACAATAAAGCTAGCCGACAGTATGCTGCTAAGCTAATGCCATGATGCATTACAAAATGACAAAAAGTGCACAGAAGTACTGGGTTACAAGAAGTGCATTTTAACAATCATTTATTTATATATCATGAATAAACTGAAGTTTAAACATTTATTTATGAAAAAAATTGTATCATATTTTTTATTTAATAAATGTATTTATTATTATAAATAATAATTTATAAATAATTTAAAATATTATTTATAGCACTTATTTACAGTAAAGTTTAGATGAAAATTTCAGATGGCACTTAGAGGTTTTTGCATCTGAACTCTTCATAGATAGATAGATAGATAGATAGATAGATAGACAGACAGATATTTGTATTTATATTATCTTCTATTAATAGTATTTACAGTAAAGTTTGAAAGTTATAATTTTTAAAATATAAATGTATTATTATAACACATTTTTACAATATATAAAATTATATAAATATACATTATGCAAAAACATTATATATATATATATATATATATATATATATATAATTTATATTTATAGTATTTTCTATTTATAGTATTTACAGTAAAGTATGAAAGTTGTAATATTTATTTTGAAATGTAAATATACTATAATATATATTTTTTTACAATACAACAATACATAAAATACTAAAAATATAAATTATGCAAACAATTTTACATAATTTATATTTTATATTATATTTGTACAGTATACATTTTTTTATTCATAAATGTAAATATATATCACCATTTATATTTTATATATTTATAATCATTATAGTATGAAACTGTACACAATTTATATTTATAGTACCTATTTACAGTAAACTATGAATTCTTTTTAAATGTACCGCAAATAAAGTATTTTTTTTTTTACAATATATAAAATACTATAAATATACTTTATTTGTACAGTATTTACAACTGTGAAAGTGTAACACTTTTATTATATATATATAAAAATGTAACATTTAAATTTTTATAATGATATTATCATTTATGTATTATATATCAATAGTCTTTATAAGTTTTTTCATATTCTTATAAAACTATATATGAACATAATTGTACATAATTTATATTAATAACATAATTTAATTTAACAATTTATAATACATATTTTATATGTATTTACAGTAAAGTATGAAACCTAATATTTACCAATGTAAATATATTTTTATTATTATTAATAATAATATATTTTACATTTTATATATGAATAGCATTCATAGATAGATAGATAGATAGATCAGATAGAATGCGAGTGGCATGTGGAAACACTACAGTCCAAACATCTGAGTAAGTCTAGTGAAAAAAATCAAGCCCTCAGCCAAATCCATCAGGACCAGTTCAACCATATCGTCTCAAACACCAGATGAGAGAGGAGAGCCTGGAATCTAACGCAGGGCTTCAGAATGATGGCAAGTACCTGATCCCTGGCATTGTGATTGACAGCTACTGACCACCACTCAACTGGCCCCGACGTCTTCACACCGCTGAGCGCAGCGGGGGCCGCCGAGTCTCGGGGAGCCGTGCAATCAACTGGGCCTTACAGAGATAAACAACGCTCACGTATGAGAGCTCCACACCAAAGGCACGTATCGCACAGTTCCATCACGCGGTCTAGCAGGGTTCACTGACTCCACTGTTTCAGAAATTGCAGGATGGATTCAAACAGAGGTGTGGACTTCATTGTTCTGCCGGCTGGTAAAAGTGGAGATGGAAAGCCAGATTCCCGCAATCCTCAGGCCTGGGGTTTAAAAAGAGGAGAAGTTGCATTATTTACAGTGAGAATCGACTTCACGTGTCTTTATTCATGAATTTGGACGGAACTTTTACTAGCAAGCAAACAGGAACAATACTGCAACAAGTAAATACACAGATATTTTCTGGCATACCTTTGTGAAAAAAGTGTTTAATTGCATTAAATGTGCACTTGTAGTGTACTTCAGATCTTGAAAGTATATGTAAAAAGCTACATGCAGATAATATGTGACCCTGGCCTGAACCACAAAACCTTAAGTAGCATGCATGGGTATATTTGTAGCAATAGCCAACAATACATTGTATGGGTCAAAATTATCGCCAAAAATCATTAGGGTATTAAGTAAAGATCATATTTAGTATATTTAGTACATTTCCTACCATAAATATAATAAAACTTCATTTTTGATTAGTAATATGCATTGCTAACAACTTCATTTGGACAACTTTAAAGGCGATTTTCTCTTTCTTTTTTTTGCACCCTCAGAATAGTTGTATCTCGACCAAATATTTCATATCAAACCATATGTCAATAGAAAGCTTATTCCTTCAGTTATTGAGTAAAAATGTACCCTTATGACTGGTTTTATGGTCCAGGGTCACATATAATATTCATAAAACAAAAGTTGTATTTAAGAGAGACTTTCAGTGCACTTTTTAATAACTAATAAAACAAAGTAGTGCATTTTAAATCATTTTGTTGTAATAATCTTTTGTCATGCTTTAAAGAAGTACACTTACTTTGAGGTGTTGATTGACATACTAAAGCACATGCAAAGTACTTGATTATAATTTTAACTAGGAATGCAACAATATAATTTTTTTTTCAGGACCGATCTGACCCCAAAAATTCTGAGTATCTGCCGATACTGATCCAATCTGATACCAGCTTAATTTTTTTTTTTTAAATCAACGTAGAATTTCTATACTTCTGGGTGTTGACCTGATCATCACTCTTTTGTGTGTTAAACACAATCTACTACATGCAGACAATTTCATTTGAATTAAAAATAACAAATGAAAAAATATATAATCACAATCTATGACAAAAATACTATTATAAACTCGGTTAGTGGATAATTTAGCATAAATATACTCTAGAAAAATCACGAGTGCAAAATCATTTTATAAAATCTAGTGAAACATTTTTATTTACAAATGAAAGTGAATAACTGTATGACTAAATCAGGTAAAATATTACACATTACACTTTGTATTGTTGTAAAATACATTCATGAAAAAAACAAGTAAATACAATTATATATAATTAGATACTAAAATTAAAATATATTTCTTTTAAATGTATAGCACAGTAATGAAGGCAGCTGCACTTGCATGCCTGAGAGGCGTTTCAAAGATGGCCGCCGAGTGGAATGACTTGCCTTAAAAGGGACTTGGCGTGGGCGTGGCCTAAATGCTCTCTGTCTCTGTGCGGACTTGTGTTGCTTCAAGCTCATCATTCTGCACAAAGGATGCGCATGAGTGCTTTGTGCTGCTCTGGTCCTTTCGTATTATAATACTTTTCTGCGCAATGAAAGATTATTAATAGTCTTTCTTGTTCTGTCCTATCAATCATATGTTGCTGCCTTCATTACTGTGCTATACATTTAAAAGAAATATATTTTAATTTTAGTATCTAATTATATATAATTAGAACGCCGAATGTTTCTATAGCAACCGGGACTTCTAACAGCAGCTGCAGTGATGCGCTGACTTTACTAATCAGTGATTGGCTCTTTCATTAAGAAGGTGGGGCTTTGCGGACATAATGAGCGGTGCATTTTTCCCCATTCAAAACAATACGAGTGACACGTCTTAGGTATTCTATAGTCTTTGTAGAACGCCGACTGTTTCTATAGCAACCGGGACTTCTAACGGCAGCTGCAGTGATGCGCTGACTGTACTAATGAACGATTGGCTCTTTCATTAAGAAGGCGGGCTTCACAGACATAATGAGCGTGGCATTTTTCCCCATTCAAAACAATACGAGTGACACGTCTTGGGTATTCTATAGTCTTTGTAGAACGCCAACTGTTTCTATAGCAACTGGGACTTCTAACAGCAGCTGCAGTGATGCGCTGACTTTACTAATCAACGATTGGCTCTTTCATTAAGAAGGTGGGGCTTCGCGGCGATAATGAGCGTTGCATTTTTCCCCATTCAAAACTATACCAGTGACACGTCTTGGGTATTCTATAGTCTTTGTAGAATGCCAACTGTTTCTATAGCATCCAGGACTTCTAACGGCAGCTGCAGTGATGCGCTGACTGTACTAATCAACGATTGGCTCTTTCATTAAGAAGGTGGGGCTTTGCGGCCATAATGAGCGTGGCATTTTTCCCCATTCAAAACAATACGAGTGACACGTTTTGGGTATTCTATAGTCTTTGTAGAACGCCAACTGTTTCTATAGCAACTGGGACTTCTAACGGCAGCTGCAGTGATGCGCTGACTGTACTAATCAACGATTGGGTCTTTCATTAAGAAGGCGGGGCTTCACGGAAATAATGAGCATTGCATTTTTCCCCATTCAAAACAATACGAGTGACACGTCTTGGGTATTCTATAGTCTTTGTAGAACGCCGACTGTTTCTATAGCAACCAGGACTTCTAACGGCAGCTGCAGTGATGCGCTGACTGTACTAATCAACGATTGGCTCTTTCATTAAGAAGGCGGGGCTTCGCAGACATAATGAGTGTTGCATTTTTACCTCATTCAAAACAATACGAGTGACACGTCTTAGGTATTCTATAGTCTCTGAAAACAATCCACTGCCCTCCATTGACTTTTTGCGTGGTTTTCAGATTATGACGTGTGTCGAAACCATGCCCACTGAGGGGGAAAACAATCCAACGCTTTCCATTGACTTTGTATTGCGGGAAGCTGCCTCCTTGTCATTTCTGACGTATAACAAAAAAAGAACAATGTATAAAAGCTGCTATGTGACAAGGTGTACAGTAAACAAGCTTTTATAAGATGTCGACCCAAAAAATGAGCGTTTAAAGAAACTAAAGTAGAGCGCAATATGTGTCATATTACTCTGAGAACTGCACCCACTGGCGGGAAATTTATTCAGCGACAGTAAACATTCATTATTTTTAACCATGTCAGAAGATTATTTCACCACCCTATGTAAACCTGAAAGGAGGAGATATATTGAGAAACTAAATTTTTATTGGTCTGTGTCAGTGCTCCTTTTCCTTACCTTCCGTTTGTTGGAGAAATGATCCAGCTGAATGGCCCATCATGAAATTCCATGACATCTACAACTATTTGTGTCCTTAAACGCTCGTTTTTTGGGGCCGACAGATTATAAAAACGCAGTTCTGTGTTTTTTAGCTTGTTTACTGCACACCTTGACACATAGCAGCTTTTAGACATTGGTCTGTTTTTTGTTATAAGTCAGAAATGACAAGAAGGCAGTAAAAAAGTCAATGGAGAGTGTTGGATTGAAAAACACCTTAATGATGGATTTGTTTCTTACAAACACAAAGCTTTTCACTTCACAAGATGTGGTGAACTGATGGACGGGAGTGGTGTGGATTACTTGCGGATTGTTGTGATGTTTTTATCTCATTCTGACGGCACCCATTTACTGCAGAGGATCCATTGATGAGCAAGTGATGTAATGCTACAGTTCTCCAAATCTGATGAAGAAACAAACTCATAATCACCTTGGATGGCCTGAGGAAACTTTCATTTTTGGGTGAACTATTTCTTAAAATGTATGATTTACTATTTATAAAAGCCTGATAAAGTGTGCTCCTTATATGCAATAGTTTTAATTCAGCAAAAAACGTTTGCACAGTCGCATCTACACATACTGTACACAGAAAACTGCACTGAGCACAGCTACTATCAAGCAGTGACAGATACAAACCGGCTTTGGAAAGTTTCTTTAACGTATTTTGCCACATCCCGACATCCATTCTCATTAAATGACATATAGGAAGACGGCAAAAGTCGGTGTCATTTGTCCTTGTCCTTCATTAGCATACCAAAAATAGCACTCACGAGCTCAAAACAAACAGTTAAATAAATAAAGACGCCTGGTATAATGCAGGTTATGTAAGTGTCATCTTTATCTGGTAAACATTCCCACGAGCAATGCAAAGAAGCACCCAAGAGCATTTACATCCCTAATTTACCCATCCATTAAAGAGACGGATGCTTTGATACTATTGCCGTGTTTATCGGCCGTCTCGCGGGATTCATTAGGTCCAACGTTCCCTTCAGAACGTAATCTATTGCTTAATTAAACTTCCCAAATATGAAATTTGAACCCATGAATAAGAAGAGAAGTTATTGCTTTGTTGTTCCCTCATTTGCACAATATTTTAATGAACACAAACTCCAGATATATTACCATTTGCATGTAAATAAAGCTTTTCCTCAAGCACTTAAGGGCTTTGATTTGACTGTGGCGGGCCGTAAGTCATCGTTTTTTTCTGCTTGATGAATCTCTGAAGGATACGAAGTGAAGCTCATTGACTGCGTTGGGAAATTTCACAGCTAGTGGCTCCATCGCACATCATTGCAAAGTGTGAAATTTTAATCAGAGATGTTGTGAAGAAACAAGGATCGTCTGACGACCATAATTAATGACTTCTGTCATAGAGATTACGCTGGCACATTTGAATGCACGACTGTTTTAAAGAGCAGGAGAAAACGCATTAGCTAAATTGTATAGCATGAAGTGCTGCTGAATTAGAGGCGTCGTGCCGCTGTGTCACTCTGTGTACGCGTCCGTAGTCTCTGTTGCATTGGGCGCCGTTCGATTGCGTTTAATTGAACAGCGTTTCCCGCCGCGCACCCGCCGCTTGTTTCACCGTGCATTAATTTCACGCACGGCTTATTGACGCGTGATATTCTCAGAATGATTGGAAACATGAAGCTTGAAGTTTGTCTACACTCTACTGACAAACCATAACAATAAACATGTCACATGCTTATATTACTCTCATTATAAACATGCAGTGTGCTATAATATATAGACATCATCATCTTCTATAATCTATATGATATGTATACATTTAAACTTCAATGATGGAAAATACATATAATGATAAATTCATATACTTAAAAACTCATCGGCATATACTAGCAAAATACTGTTTATTCTATACCTATATATTCTACATCTATCTATCTATCTATCTATCTATCTATTGTTTTATCATTCTTTTATCTATCTATCTATCGTTTTATCATTCTTTTATCTATCTATCTATCTATCGTTTTATCATTCTTCTATCTATCTATCATTATATTTCTATCTATCGCTCAGTGTATCTATCATTTTATCATGCTTTTATCTATCTATCTATCTATCTATCTATCTATCTATCTATCTATCTATCTATCTATCTATCTATCTATCTCTATCGTTTTATCATTCTTTTATCTATCTATCTATCTATCTATCTATCTATCATTTTATCATTCTTTTATCTATCTATCTATCATTATATTTCTATCTATCTATCATGCTTTTATCTATCTATCTATCGTTTTATCATTCTTTTATCTATCTATCTATCTATCTATCGTTTTATCATTCTTTTATCTATCATTATATTTCAATCTATCTGTCGCTCTGTGTATCTATCATTTTATCATGCTTTTATCTATCTATCTATCTATCTATCATCGTTTTATCATTCTTTTATCTATCTATCTATCTATCTATCTATTGTTTTATCATTCTTTTATCTATCTATCTATCATCGTTTTATCATTCTTTTATCATTCTTTTATCTATCTATCTATCTATCTATTGTTTTATCATTCTTTTATCTATCTATCTATCTATCTATCTATCTATTGTTTTATCATTCTTTTATCTATCTATCTATCTATCGTTTTATCATTCTTCTATCTATCTATCATTATATTTCTATCTATCGCTCTGTGTATCTATCATTTTATCATGCTTTTATCTATCTATCTATCTATCTATCTATCTATCTATCTATCATCGTTTTATCATTCTTTTATCTATCTATCTATCTATCGTTTTATCATTCTTTTATCTATCTATCATTTTATCATGCTTTTATCTATCTATCATTATATTTCTATCTATCGCTCTGTGTATCTATCATTTTATCATGCTTTTATCTATCTATCTATCTATCTATCTATCTATCGTTTTATCATTCTTTTATCTATCTATCTATCTATCTATCTATCTATCTATCTATCTATCTATCTATCATCATTCTTTTATCTATCCATCTATCTATCTATCATTATATTTCTATCTATCTATCTATCTATCTATCTATCTATCTATCTATCTATCTATCGCTCTGTGTATCTATCATTTTATCATGCTTCTATCTATCTATCTATCTATCTAGTATATTTTAAGTTTAATTAATAAAAAACACACTTTTTAAGCCATACATACATTTTAAAATATATATACTGAATGGCTAAAACGGACTAAGATAATTTTTCTCATCTATATCGCCCAGCCCTTCTAACCAACATGGTCATTTAGTGTATTATTCAGACCCGAGCTGTTGTTGTTTATCGTCTGTGCATTTCGAGAGCCATTTATTTCTCAGACCTCACCAGCTCATTAACATGCAAATAGCGCATATGTTTTCATTTTCCAGCACAGTAATCTGGCGCTGTTTATCCAATCACCAACTTTTATTTTACTAGGCAGCGCTAGAGAGCGAGAGAAAGAGAGATTGTGCTTCGAAGCATGCACGCATTTTGAAGTGGCCACTAATCACAGATTGCAAACTCAAGTGTAGTCTGGAAGTGCCTGGCCCCCATTATGGCGCGCCGCTGCCCTCTCAGAGCCCTGAGTTGTGTTCCTGGCCCCGGCCTGACCTGCGGGCTAATTCTGGCAATCAATATTTTAAGTGCTTCCTGATTCACTTCTATCACATCCTGTGGCACAGATTTTGATATGTGATTAAATTAATAGTCTGAGAATCATTGCAGAAAGTAACATTTGTAAAACAGACTGATTACTGATTGTTAATTGCCAAGTGTCTTAATCTTAAACGGAATTCGGAAAGTGTATTCCAGAATACTTAACCGTTATGAATATCATTGCTATGATAAAAAGGGAAAAAACAACAATAATAATTAGGCACCACTGCCCTCGCTGATTTGTGTCTAAGAGGCTCTAATCAAACGCTCGGACTGAAGCTCTGAGATGTTCTCACTCAGCTTGAACACATTAATTGTGAGGTAAAAATGAAGAAAATCATTCCTAATAGTTGCCTTTATTCTGTGAGGCCTGGTGCGATATGCAAATCCAGGGTTTATGTAGGCTTCATGAAGGTAAATTTGACTTCTTAAGACCTTTCTTAAGACCAAATAAAATCAAATGGAATGCAATATGTCAATATGGTCTTTAAATGTAAATGCTTTATGTTGTATTATCAACACAAAGCTTAAAAATACTGATAAAGAGCATTCTTGTCTTGTTTTCCAGTGCAATAGTTTAAAGTTTCTTAAATCAAGACACATTTACTTGAGAAGCAAAATTAATAAAACAATAAGTCTTGTTTTATGAGAAACCGATCAAAATGAAGTGAGTTTATGATTAAAGCAAGAACAAATATCTTCCCATGGGCTAAGAAAAATTTATTTTAAAGGAAAGGTTTTTTTTTATACCCTATTGACAGATGTTTGTGCTTGTTTTAAACATAAACTAACTTAATTTTGTTCAGTTTCTCATAAAACAAGACTTATGATTTTTTTTTTTTTTTTTTTTTTGCATTTTCTGACTTTTTGGGGCAAATCTGCTTAATTTTACGGAATGAGTACTACACTCTTATTGGTAGCAGAAAGTATGCTAATTTTAGCCAAACATTTAATAAACAAACACGCAAAATGCATGTCAGGTTCTCGGTGGCCTGGTTGCAACTATTAAGTATCTTCAAATCTCCAAATGCAAAGGCTATAAGTTCAGCTACACACAGGTGTGAACCGCAATGTGAAGTTTTACTATGAGCAAAGTCCAGTTCTTGTACTATTCCCTTGAGCAAGCCACTTAACCTCAGGTTGCTCCTGTGGGACTTTCCTAGAAAAATCCCTATAAATTACTTTGGGGGAAAAATGTGTCTGCTAAATACTAGCATCATGATTATATGTTTTTTTGAAGTCAGCAAAGCTGCATTCATTTGATCAAAAATATAGTTAAAACTCTAAAATTGTGAACTAACATTTCTATTTAAAATAAATTGTTTCCCTTTGAGTATATATATTATATAGTAAAATGTAATTTATTCCTATGGTCAAAGCTGAATTTTCAGCATCATTACTCCAGTCTTCAGTGTCACACAATCCTTCAGAAATCATTCTAATATGCTGATCTGCTGCTCAAGATACATTTCTTATTATTATCAATGTTGAAAACAGTTGTGCTGCTTTATATTTTTGTGGAAACTGATATAGTGGTTGCTGGAAATTTAACTTTGCATCACAGGGATAAATTACACTTTAAAATATATTCAGACAGAAAACGGTTATTTTAAATTGTAATAATATTTCACAATATTACTGTTTTTACTGTATTTTTGATCAAATAAATCCAGTCTTTACAGAGAGGCTCCTGACCCCAAACCTTGGAATGATAGGTACAGTATTTTAGATCTCGCTTGATGTTACAATGCAATGGTATTACATGCATTACCCTGATGGTGGTCTACGTTTTATATCGATTTCAAAGTGAACTGAATGCAAATGATTTTTAATGCTATGTTTTAAATGTTCTTTTTAATGATTACTTATGAAAACCGTTTGTTGTTAATTATGTTATCAATGCATATTGTGTTTTCCCTAAAAGACAAACATACTGTATGAAGATACATATAGTCAAACCAACATTCAGACAGACACCTTCAACATCTCTCACATTATCACAGTTTATTCACTATAGTTTAGAAAATGGTAATAAAATATGAGAAGAACTCAAGAGATAAACTGTGTCAGAACAAATGAATCTTCATAATGTCAGATTTTATTAGATCTTTAATAAAAAGGTAAGTGTCAAATAAAAGTTTTGGTCCCAAATTTTACTAGATTTTTGGGTATAATAATTCACGGTTTACTTGATTTTGCTATCCTAACTTACATAAATGAACTATAGTGTCCTGCACCCACTAGTAAAAAAATAGAAAAAATTATATCTGGTGTCTGAATAATTTCTGGTTTGAGTGTATTCATTCCACACATCCAATTTATGTTATTTTTGTATGTTTGTTTAATAGACTGACTACAATATTACTCCAAATGCTCAAATCCCAGCCAAATAAATTCGAAGACTCTAAAGCAGTAGGCCTATGTCTGGCACTTTCTCCGACTCTGTTTTGGGGTTTGTAAGCCCTGCAAAGACTGCAGCTTTTACCAAGAAGTGGACTTTAAAACCTCCTCCAAGTCGCTCCATTCACAGCTGCCACCGTAATCCTGGCAGAACGTTGAGTCTGGCGACGTTCCCAACGCTCACCGGCGGCGCGCTGCCGTTCTGTGACGCGCGGGTTTGTTTCACAAGTCGTCTAATCAATTGGAAGGCGGCCTTTAGAACGGAGTCTGGCACGCGATGCATTCCCCCATTGTGTCGTCTGCGGCGAACACAAATAACACGCGTCACTCGCTGTCTTGAAACGGGAGGGACATTAAACAAATTGTACATTATTGTGCGGCGCCGCGCGGAGGGCAGCGCGCGCTTTGTGTTTGTCATCTACAGTAGAGCGCGTGAATAAGCACATGTATTTGTGTCCGTGCTAAAACGCTGCCAGGTGGGAACCCCATTGTGTTTGGCTGACAAGTGGTGTTAATGAAATCACAGACGCCTGTCCGGCAAATAACAGGAAAAGCGCCAGAGAGACGCTTTTACACCGAGACACAGTGTGCAGACGCTGATACTAATTTACTCCACACAGAGACGAGAGGGAGAGAGACGCCGTTTACGCGACTGAAGTCATTCATTACCTTCTGGTATCGGCCCGGAGGATGCAAATGACCGATTCTTTTCTCCACGGTAAAGCCGTAGATAAGCAGGAGGACTGATAGGCCATCACAGACACAACAACAGCGGCCCCGGGATGTTCACACGTCCTCGCAGACAAATTAAGGCCACGTCGGCGCTGCGCGTCATCGTCTCAAGCATGTCAAGAGATTCATCACTGCCTGCGTTAAAGAGGGAAAACGCACAATTACTCATACATACACAGAAGAGGGGTTTTAATGTTTTAAGGACCTAAAAGTTCATGATTTAGGCACCTCACATAAACATAACAGGCCACCTGCATAATGCACATTACAAGATAGAAAAAACAGTTAAATTCTTGGTATAAATTCATCAGTGTCTGTGAAAGGAGCTTTTACTGTTTAGTTAGCAGGACCAGACTGGTTCAGTTGGAATCTGTTCTCACCTCTGTTGATGAAAATAATTTTGTGACATACTGTTTTAGTTGTAAAAAAGGAGTACATCACACGTTATAAGAAACGTAAATGATGGTGTAAAAATTTGATTTCCGATTAAAAAGTAGTCAATATTCAATTAACTTGACGGAGCTCAAACTCAAAGCGTATGGCAGCAACCAGCAGAAAGTGACATAAAAAAAGTGGCAAGTCTTTTGCTTTAGACCAGAACTTCGGAGCAAGGATCGAGAATCATTTAGATCGGGACTTTGGTGCGAGTTCATCAGTATATCGGAGCGATGATGTTATAAGTTACTGTGAAAGGAGCATTTACTGTTTATTTAGCAGGACTGGTTAGATTCAATCAATGCAATGAACCAAAATTGTTTCATCGATAAAATGCATTTCAGGATGCAAAAATTCTATTTAGTTCACATTACCTTCAATGCTTTTTGTTACAAAATGGATGTACCATCCATGAAATGTGCATTTTGTCAGTGCACCTCACAAAATATAATAATAATAATAATAAAAAACTAAAAAGCAGTTAAATGCTTGGTATAAAGTCACTGGTTTGTGTAAAAGGAGCATTTACTGTTTATTTAGCAGGACTGGTTAGATTCAATCAGAATCTGTTCTCAACTCTGCTCACAAAATGAATTTTGTGACATGCTGAATCATGAAATGCAATGAACTAAAATCTTTTGTATGCAAAATGCATGTCAGTCTCCACACATCTTCTATGCATTTCACTACAAAATGCATCACAGAGTCACAATATACAAGTTAAAAAAGTCTAAAAAGCAGTTAAATGCCTCGTATAAAGTCATTGGTATGTGTAAAAGGAGCATTCACTGTTTAGTTAGCAGGACCAGTCAGATTAAGTCAGAATCTATTCTCAACTCTTGATGAAATTAATTTTATGACATGCTGAATCAAGAAATGCAATGAACCAAAATTGTTTCATAAAATGCATTTCAGGATCCAAAAAATGTATTTAGTTCACATTATCTTCAATGCTTTTTGTTACAAAATAGATGTACCATCCATGAAATGTGCATTTTGTCAATGCACCTCACAAAATATAATAATAAAAAAATAAATCTAAAAAGCAGTTAAATGCTTGGTATAAAGTCATTGGTTTGTGTAAAAGGAGCATTTACTGTTTAGTTAGCAGGACCAGTCAGATTAAGTCAGAATCTGTTCTCAACTCTGTTGATGAAATTAATTTTGTGACACGCTGAATCATGAAATGCAATGAACCAAAATTGTTTCATAGATAAAATGCATTTCAGGATCCACAAAATGTATTTAGCTCACATTAACTTCAATGCTTGTTGTTACAAAATGGATGTACCATCCATGAAATGTGCATTTTGCGGACAAAGTCCATAATGTACTTCACAATATGCCAGAAAAGGTGTAAAAACAGTTAAATGTTCACCAACATTTCTTTATAAGACTTTGGTCTTTTTCGTTTTACAGTGATATTCACACTGTAAAAAGATTTAATCTAATGCATTAAATGCTTTGATACAGCAGGTGCATCACCAGAGGAGCATCTTGTATCATCATCTTTGCTAAAAACAAAATAACATTCCTTGCAAAGTACTGGGTTCTCCTCCAGTGACAAGCATTGCAGAAACATTTTCTGCACGCTTTTCTGAACATAGTTGTAGTTTACAACTACGATAGCTAATAATTTCCTGGTCACTTCAAACTAAACTATTTACGGGGACACTTAGAGACACTTGTCTGATTTATATACCCATACAAATGTAAACATTTACTTATTAGTTAGCAGGACTGGTCAGATTCAATCAAAGTTTGTTTTCAGCTCTGCTGACAAAATTAATTTTGTGACATGCTGAATCATGAAATGCAATTAAAATCATTCAGTGGACAAAACGCATTTCAGGATCTACAAAACTGCTTTCGTTTGCAAAAACCTGCATGCATTTCACTACAAAAATACATATACCATCTATGAAATGTGCATTCTGTGACATGCTTGGCACATTTTGTTCTCAAATGAAAAATACATACAGGGATTGGACAATGAAACGGAAACAACAATTTTAGACCACAATTAGTATGGTGTTGGGCCTCCTTTTGTGGCCAATAGAGCATCATTTGTTTTTGGGATTGACAAATACATGTCATGCACAGTAGCCAGAGGGATTTTGAGCCATTCCTTTTCTAGAACAGTGGCCAGGTCACTATGTGATTCTGGTGTAGGAAAACGTTTCCTGACTCGCTCCTCCAAAACATCCCACAGTGCTTCAATAATATTCAGATCTGGTGACTGTGCAGGCCATGGGAGATGTTCAACTTTACTTGCATGTTCATCAAACATCTCTGTCATCAGTCTTGCTGTGTGTATTAGTGCATTATCATCCTTACACATGGCACCACCTTTAGGGTACAATGTCTGAACCATTGGGTGCACATAGTCAACCTTCACACTTTGCTCTTACTGGTGGAATGTGCAATAAGTGAAGATTGGCCACCAGGCTGCGCAAATATAGCCATGAATCCTCCAACACTATATTGGCCACAGTTTCATTGTCCAACCCCTGTACATCCTAACATGCACAAAATGCAAAACTTTGGTACACAGAACAAGTATTGGGTTTAAAAGTTTGTGCACAATATTAAAGGGATAGTTAACAAAAAAAAATAAAAAATCTGTCATTAATTACTCAACCTTTGTTGATCTTTGGAAGACAAATGAAGATATTTTCGATGAAATCCGAGAAATCCTTTTTGACACTGCATAGATAAAGTAGCAATGCAACTAACACATTCAAGGCTCAGAAAGGTAGTAAGGACATTGATAAAATAATCCATGTGACATCAGTGGATCAACCGTAAGGTTATAAATCTACAATAATACTTTTTGTGTGCAAAAAAAAAAGCAAAAAAAGCAAAAATGACAACTTTATTCAACAATTTCTTCTCTTATGTGTCAGTCTCTGCTTCTATACTATTCTTTAGGGTCAGAATGCTCTCAGATTTCATAAAAATATCTTAATTTGTGTTCCAAAGATGAATGAAGCCCTTACTGTTTTGGAAACAACATGAGGGTGAGTGATTAATGACCCTCCCCCCCCAATTTGTCTAAGAAAATGCAACTTTATTTTATTTTTCTGTGTACATGCATTAAGTGCAGCTGCATTTTTGTTACAAAATTCATTCAGCTCACAAAATTAGTTAGACTTGGCACCCCCCAGTAAACAACATCCCTGTACTTCCTGTTCATGTTAGTGAAAGCTCTGTCCATGGTGCTGATTTAAGCTCCATGAGCCCTGCCTTTTACTGGCCGAAGTGAAGCGGGATTGACCTTCAGGGTTAACAAACATCGTCTGCACTGTGCGGCCATGATCAGGCCCGCTCCGGCCCTTGCATTGTAATGGCCCAATGTCCCGTCTCCACATTCCAAACCTCCGCACCTTTGCTAATTGCTGGCAGTGGACACGTGTCGTGCCTCTGCTGGTGGGCTGCACACTTCAGCCCTTAACGAGGGGTTTGGGCCTCTGTGTCCAAAAACAGCAGTAATGGGGGAAGGATGTGGACAGAGCAGCATAGAGAAACAGCATTAATTGGCACGAGTGTTTCCTGCTTCACTTGCAGTATTAAACTCAAACTGGAAACTGGAATTGTTTCTGTAAACTTTCCTAATATCTCTGAAAGGAGTCTTTTATTAGCTGGGATGCTTTTTCTGATTAGATGACTGTGCAGATCATTCGTTCTGCCATCCAGAATCAAGCTTACCTTCAGTCCAATTAGATGCTGATGGAAGGCAGGTTTCTCCTCTTTGCAGTCTCACTGCCACTTCTTATTGTTTTCCCTGTAAGAACAGATAAATATAGGAACACTGAACATTTTATAATTGTTTTTTTTTTTTTTTTTTTGAACAGCTGTCACTTTGCTTCACAAATAATTACAGAGAAACAGTAAAAAAAAAAACTGAAATAGTATTTGCTTTTAATATGCTGCAATGATCTTTGTTTTATTACTAACTTTGAAAATGTTTTACAGTGTACAGAGGTTAAAAGTTTACATCCCCCTTTTAGAATCTGCAAAATGTTAATTATTTTACCAAAATGAGAGGGATCATATGTTATTGTTTATTTAATACTGACCTGAATAAGACATTTTCCATAAAAGATGTTTACATGTAGTGTAATTTTTTTGCATTAAGAGCCGGGGGTAAAAACTTTTGAACAGAATGGAGATGTGTATATTTTTCTTATTTTGCCTAAATATCTTTTTTTTTTTTTCATTTAGTACTGCCCTTCAGAGGCTACAGAAGATAGTTGCATGTTTCCCGAAGACAAAATAAGTTAAATTTACCCTGATCTTCAAATTCAAAAAGTTTTCACCCCTGGTTCTTAATGCATTGTGTTTCCTTCTGGAGCATCAGTGAGCATTTGAACCTTCTGTAATAGTTGCTTATGAGTCCCTCAGTTGTCCTCAGTGTGAAAAGCTGAATCTCAAAATCATACTGTCATTGTTGGAAAGGGTTCAAATACACAAAATGCTGAAAAACCAAAGAATTTGTGGGGCCTGAGCGATTTTTCTGGAGAAGAGCAGGCAGTTTAACTGTTCAGGACAAACAAGGGAATCATGAACAACTATCACCAAGCAAGTGAAAAAAAAAACAAAAAAAACAGTTTATTGGATCATTCAGGTAAGTAAATTTTGAACAGGGTCATTTTTATAAATTCAACTATTATTTTTGGACTATATGTAAACGTCTTTTATGTGAAATATCTTATTCAGGTAAGTACTAAAATAAACAATAACATGCATTTTGTATGATCCCTCTTATTTTGATCAAATAATTAACATTTTGTAAATGCTGAAAACTTTTGACCTCAACTGTATCTCACAAAAGAATGTCACATTTCACCCTAAAAACAAAAGAAAATAAAAATCAAGAGTTTTACTTGGCATTACTTTATTTTTTTTCTTACTGAAAACAGCAACACAGTTTCAAAAAAAAAGTTCACCAAGCTGCTTTCTAAAATAACTGCTTTCTGTATTTTAAAACGTAAGCTGAATTTTCAGCATCATTAGATCCTTCAGAAATCATTTTAATATGCTGATTTGCTGCAAATGAAACATTTAATAGCATATTCTACAAAAATAAATCTAAAAAATAGAAAATTTGTAACATTATAAATGTATTTACTCTCAGTTTTGATCAATTTAATGCATCCTTGCTGAATAAATCATTAATTAAAAATATAAAATCTTACTGACCCCAAATATATATTTTGATATAAAATATAACCAGGACATCATCTTCAGGAGATTTTCCTGTACAATTGTGCATTTAGAAAACTATTAAACAAGCAAACTAATACCAAAGCAGCTGGTTTAAACCAAAGGCATCTAAGAAATTCCTTCGCAGCACAAGCCTGGATTCTCCAGCATGGAAATTAAACACCTGACAGGTGAAATGAAGTTCTTTCATCGCCTGGCTGTATATGAAATCCATTTATTTGTGGCTTTCAGTGTAAAGTTACCATGGACCACGAGGCAGGTCACCTTTGCAACATCTTCATTTGTCCTAAACGTCGCCCAGAATTCTTTGCAGGTCTCCTCACAGACCACTATTACATTGCACACCCAGCAATTATGCTTGGATGTAAGAACAAAGTGCATAAGCATCCCAGACGTCATCAAGTCATACCAAAAGATAATGTTTCTGTGCATTTCACGAGTCCCGTCATCTAATGAATGTCATATTCTTGCGGTTTTGTAATGGGAGCTGATCCCGGGTGAATATATATGACGGGTGTATAGTCATGGTCAGCCGGCTCCGCTGTAAATCAACCTCAATGTTCCTTCGCAGCGATTTGATAGGCATAATATTCTCTGCTGCCCAGATTCCAGGAGTCCATCTCGCCCAGTGAAACAGTAATTATGGGATGTGGATCCAGCACAAACAGAAAAAGGTCTGTTCCCTCTGCCTTATTGGACAAATTTGCTCATATTGCCTTAAATAAATGAGCAAATCAATTCAGTGACTGGCTCTGGACTGGAGCAGGGCAGCACACACACACACGCACACACTGTTATTAGCACTTTGGAGGCTCTGAAAGTTCATGAGCACAGCCAGCTAACATTAATCAACCTACTGCAGAGACTGAGGGAGAGACAGAGGAGATCTGTGTGTGTGTGTGTGTGTGTGTGTGTGTGTGTGTCTGTGAAAGCAGATGGAAAGGCAGGTGGGCATCAAGGTTGTGCTTCATTCAGAAAAGAATCAAAAATGTCTTAATTTCCTGAGTTTGAATTGCATTTGAATTGATTTAGTAAACAGCATACAGAACTGGAAGCCGAAGTAAATAAAGTAATAGAAATACTGCTGTGAGTTTAGGTTTTTAATTATTATGATTATACTTTGTTAATCATGCAATTGCTTTGTGTCAATTCTCAATGAACATACACTGCCAGTCAAAAGTTTGTAAGATTTGTAATGCTTTTTAAAGAAGTGTCTTCTGCTCACCAACCCTGCATTTATTTGATCCGAAGTACAGTAAAAACAGTAAAAATTTGAAATATGGTTTCAAAGCTGAATTTTTAGCATCATTACTTCAGTCACATGATCCTTCAGAAATCATTATAATATTCTAATTTGCTGCTCAAAAAACATTTATTGGTATTATGTTGAAAAAGCTGAGTAGATTTTTTTTAGGTTTCTTTGATGAATAGAAATGTTACAGAAGCATTTTATTTCAGATAAATGCTGCTATTTGGATCTTTCTATTCATCAAACAATCCTGCAAAAAAGACTGTTTTAAATATTGATAATAATAATAATGTAAGGTAATGATGCTGAAAAGAGTTATTTGAAATAGTAAAAATATTTCAGAATTTTACTGTCCGTGCTGTACTTTATATCAAATAAACACAGGCTTGGTGAGCAGAAGAGACCTTTTGACTGGTAGTGTATAAATGCAGAGTTTCTATTATTAATTCAAATTTGCATGGCGGTTCTGACAGTAAAAACATGACTCAATGAATAAATATGCATAATTAGTCAAATGAATTATGTAATTATTTACTTTTTCTTGCAAAACTAAACTTCGCTGAATTTCTTTTTCTTACAGTAATTCCAGTTCACACTCATGAATTGACACTAAGCTGATTCTTACATATCTGCCTCTGTGTGTGTGTGTGTGTGTGTGTGTGCAGCAGATGGAAAGGCAGGTGTCACGTGAATTGTGTATGTGTCAGACCGAGGAAAAAGACAGGAATGAAATAAGGAGGAAAGGAGAAAAAATGGGGGAAGAATAGACAGACTGACGGAGCCCCAGGAGTGCGCTGTGGTCCGGCTCTCACCCTGCTCGCGGGCACACGGTTCTCACCAGACATTATTTACCAGCAGCCCCTACAGCACACATCCAATGAGAAGAGAGAGAGGACAGAGAGAGATCTTATTTACTGAGAGTCTTTCCCTGGTCAGTCTCCACATACTGAGAGAGAGAAATGGTCAAGCATTTATGTTTACTCACTGCTTTAGAAGACAGACTCCATCAGAAAGGCTCCACGTCCAAATTGGCTCAAACTTGCTCTCACTGTCAACTCATCTGATGAGACAAGATGAGAAATAAAGAAAAAAATGAGAGACGTGAAGAGAAAAAGGGGGGAAAAACAGGAAAAATGGGAAAAGGAGTTGAGAAATAACACAAAAAAAGAGAATAGAATAATGTCTTGATAAATGCCTACTACAGTTGTGGTCAAAAGTTTTCATCCCCCTTTCAGAATCTGCAAAATGTTAATTATTTTACCAAAATAAGGGAGATCATACAAATGCATGTTATTGTTTTTTTAGTACTGACCTGAATAAGATATTTCACATAAAAGATGTTTTCACAAGAGAAAATATTAGTTGAATTTATAAAAATCTACAGCTATGTTTTTTTTTGTTTAGTGATAGTTGCCTGTTTGTCCTGAACAGTTAAACTGCCTGCTGTTCGTTAGAAAAATCCTTTAGGTCCCACAAATTCTTTGGTTTTCCAGCATTTTTGTGAATTTGAACCCTTTCCAACAATGACAGTATGATTTTAAGGTCCATCTTTTCACACTAAGGACACCTGAGGGACTCATATGCAACTATTACAGAAGGTTCAAACGCTCACTGATGCTCCAGAAGAAAAACCATGCTTTAAGAGCCGGGGGGTTAAAACTTTCGAACAGAAAGGAGATATGTACATTTTTCTTATTTTGCATAAATATCTCTTTTTTTTATCATCTAGTATGGCCCTTTAGAAGCTACAGAAGATACTTATATGTTTCCCAAAAGACAAAATAAGTGATCTCATCACTAAAAAAAAAAAAAACAGCTGTGGATCATTGAGGTAGCAAATATTATGAATCAAGGGTATGTAAACTTCTGTACGGGGACAATTTTATAAATTCAGCTATTTTTTTGTGGACTATATGTAAACATCTTTTATGTGAAATATCTTATTCAGGTCAGTACTAAATAAACAATAACATGCATTTTGTACGATTCCTCTTATTTTGGTAAAATAATTAACATTTTGCAGATTCTGAAAGAGGATTTACCACCCTGTTTTAATATTAATTTACTATTTGCTATTATAATATTGTATATTTACTTAAAATTGTTTATTTTATATGTAATTTTTTTTTAATTACTTAGCACCTTCTTTTATTATTTTATTGCTATTTGTTATAATATTGTATAATTCTTTTGTGTGCTTGTGAACAATCTTGCCAATAAAGTACTTCAAATGGAGTTGAAATTGACTTGAGAAGAGAACAGATCTAAAGAGGTGAGAGGAGGACAGTCGTTTCTGTCTGTCTGTTAATCGTCTGACGCGCCTCGTCTCGTGTCGGTCTCAGTTCGGAGCGGCGGTGAGACGCAGACAGACGGACGGAGGCTGTTGAGAGGTAAAAGAGGGGAGAAATAGAGAGAGCGAGCTAATGACCAGCTCTTATGCATCAGTGCTCGTACTAATGAGCTTCCAGGGAGAGAGAAAGAGCATGAGCCCGAGGATGTGAAGGTCCGGCCGTCTCTCCCCCGCCGAGCTCTCTGCCTCCTCACTCTCAGGGAACCCCCGACTCCAGCCGCTAATGAGAGAGAGACAGAGACGGAGAGAGACGGAGAGAGAGAGAGAGAGAGAGAGAGAGAGAGAGAGAGAGGGCGAGAGGCTTCAGTCCACCTGGCAGGCCGTCTCTCTCTCTCTGTATGAGGGGGGTCGGACACATTCTTCCATTCTTAATAATTTACACGGAATCGATTTCCTCCAGCGCTTCCTACACTCTTGCTTTCATTTGAAACGGAATAACACACATTCCCTGGGAAAAATAGGGATTATGATCTGACAAAAGAGACGATGTGTCTCTACTTCGCTTTCACATCCAACCTAGATGTGGCTAACTTACCTTAACCGACTTCAGAATTCCCACAGTGAATCTCCATGACTTTTATAGTCTTTAGGATTTACAACAGATGAACGATTTTTAAAAATAATTTTATACTGATTAACATTTTATAGATTGTTGGTGAATATATATGTATGTGTGTGTGTGTGTGTGTGTGTGTGTGTGTGAACCTGGAGAAGAATTATAACTGCACACTAGGGTTGCATGATATACCGGTACTACGGTAGTATCGCGATACGGTAGTACCGTAAGATATATGTACGGCAGGAACACTGTTTAAAACGCTAATTTAAACATGCATGCCAGCAGAAACATTCCAAGTTGCAAGTTACAAATAGCAGCTCAAGAATCACTTAATTCAACATCATAATATCTTACAAGAAAGTATTCTCACAGTTTTATTAATTTGCCCACTTTTAGAACAGGTGTAATAATTGCTGGAAGCATCTTTGCGATCATGAATGCAATTCCACCATAGCAACATAGAGGCTTTGCATATAGTTTTAATTAATCATATTAATTATTATATATATATATATATATATATATTACATTTTAGCATTATAAATGAATATGTTTAATATACAAGCTGCTAACTTGGAAATTTTAATATATGCAAGCAAAAATGCTCCTGACAGTTCAGCAATCTGACACGAGCAAGAGTTAGGAGTGCTGTTTTTGTTCATCAGAAAAATCCTTTAGGTCCCACAAATTCTTTGGTTTTCCAGCAATTTTGTGTATTTGAACCCTTTCCAACAATGACAGTATGATTTTGAGGTCCATCTTTTCACACTAAGGAAACCTGAGGGACTCATATGCAACTATTACAGATGGGTCAAAAGCTCACTGATGCTCCAGAAGAAAAAAAAAACATGCTTTAAGAGCCGGGGGTGAAAACTTTTGAACAGAAAGGAGATATGTACATTTTTCTTGTTTTGCATAAATATCATATTTTTTTTTCATCTAGGACTGCCCTTTAGAAGCTACAGAAGATACTTATATGTTTCCCAGAAGACAAATAAGTTAAATTTACCCTGATCTCATCACTAAACAAACAAAATTTCTCTTGTTATATATATATATATATATATATATATATATACTAGTGCTGTCAAACGATTAATCACGATTAATCGCATCCAAAATAAAAGTTTATGTTTACATACTATATATTTGTGTACTGTGTATATTTATTATGTATATATAAATACAAACACATGCATGTATATACTAAGGAAAAATATTTTAGATTTATATATAAAATATTTATATTTATTTATAATCTAAATTGTATACAGGTATAAATATATATACATATAAATATTTGGTTTTAATATATACATGTATGTGTGTGTATTTATATGTACATAATAAATATACAAAGTAAACACACATGTAGTATGTAAACATAAACTTTTATTTTGGATGTGATTAATCGTGATTAATCGTTTGACAGCCCTAATATATACATATATTACATTTTAGCATTATAAATGAATATGTTTAATATATAAGCTGCTAACTTGGAAATTTCAATATATGCAAGCAAAAATGCTCCTGACAGTTCAGCAATCTGACACGAGCAAGAGTTAAGAGTGCTGTTTTTGTTTCATTTCTGTGTTCGAATCCGAATCCGCGTTGGCTTGGGCGAACCACTGATACACTAACCCTGCGTTCCATTCGGAAGGGCTCATCCCTATGCCCTAATTTGAGAGATTTGAAGGGTTGAAGGGTGTAGGGGACCAAACAGCTGTTTCTTGAAGTGCCCTACAGCGTCTTCATCCCGTGACCACACGGAGGCGCCATCATCATGCAAAAATTCTGCGCAAAGGATCATGGGGGCCCGAAGTGTCCATCAGTTGTACCCTTCGAAATCCTTCATTCCGAAGGGCCCGTTGAAGTCGTTAGTTTTGAGCACTTTGGTTTGGAACGACACTTCAATATGGCGGGCATGATTGTTTGCATGCCGAAGTGCCCTTCGGAGGGCGATATATCCCGTTTGGAACGCACCGCAAGCCATTCATAAAAACAGTCATTTGATTATTTGATCCTGAAGGATTCAGCCGTTTTGAAAGAATCGTTTGAATGACTCTGTGATTCAATTATGAACACTTGCTGCCCCCTGCTGGCGGTTTTAAGTTTCCCAACATATTGCATTCTTTTCCAACATATTTCTATGTTCAGTATTGCATTTAAAAATTAATCTTACAACATTATTTATGCAATTATAAATACAGTCTAAATGTATACATTACATACCACATCTAAATGTCACTTCATGCAGCTCCTGTGCAGTGCTAAGATGAGTTTTGCTTACATGATTTTATAGATAACAATAGCCAGTCATTCATTCACTTTAATGAAGTATTCAGAGAAAAATATTGTCTGTTTTTATTTACATCTATTTATTTATAGAATTTTTATTCATTTTGTAGAATTTCATTTTAAATGAACAGAAAACTGCATGGTATCGTGATATAGTATCATTAGACATTTTTATGGTATTGTGACAACCCTACTGCACAATCACTTAAGTATTTGCTTTTATTATTAACGTTTTGGCATGAAAGCCTTCGTCAGGATAAAACTGTGTGAACCTGGACCACAAAACCAGTCTCAAGTAGCATGGGTATATTTGTAACAACAGCCAAAAATACATTGTATGGGTCAAGATTATGCCAAAAATCATTAGAATATTAAGTAAGGATCATGTTCCATGAAGATATTTTGTAAATTACCTACCGTAAATATATATAAACTTAATTTTTGATTAATAATATGCATTGCTAAGAACTTAATTTGGGCATATTTAAAGATGTTTTTCTTAATACCTTTTAATACTTATATATTAGCATATATTTTTGCAACCCTGAGATTCCTGATTTTCAGATGTCAGGAAAAAATATTGTCTTATCCTAACAAACCAAACAATTAAAACAAAAATGTACCCTTATGACTGGTTTTGTGGTCTAGGGTCACATAGTATTATACACTATCATTCAAAAGTTTGAAGTTGGTAAGAACTGTATTTTTTTTTAATACAAATTATATTTGTTTTATGTGTTCTTTTATGAAATTATTTGATTAAAGATACAGTAAAAACTGTAATATTGTGAAAACTTATTTCAATTCATAATAAACATTTTGTTTTTAAATAGATTTTAAGGTGCAATTTATTTCTGTGATCAAAGCTGAATTTTCAGCATCATTACTCCAGTCTTCAGTGTCACATGATCCTTCAGAAATCATCCTAAAGTGCATTTCTTAATATTACCACTGAAAAATAATTGTGCTGCTTTTATATTAATGAGGTAAATTAACTTTTTTTTTAGCAATTATTCTTAATAGAAATTTTTTTACAGTAACAATTATGTTTTTCTTCGAAAATTATAATATCTAGCAGTGCCAACAAAGCTTTAAAAAAAAGCATTTGAACTACTGTATATACATTTCCATGACTTTTCCAGGCCTGCAAATGACTATTCCCTGACACTATTCCCTATTCCATGACCATAAGAATCCTGTCTGGCTCTTCCTGCTGGCTGCTCTGTTTACCCATTTACAACACAAATTATGCGTCCACAACTAGATTAAAAGCGGACACACACAGGCTGGAGACATTTGATGCCTCTGTCTGTGTTTTGCAGGGAGGTGAACTTTATCTTCACCTGAATTGTTATGTAAAACACACTCTACCTGTCTGATCTCTCATTGACATGCCAAGATTCCGATATATTAATATTTCAGTGGAAACTCTTTTTTTTTTTCCCTGCTGTTTTTCAGATAAAACAGTAAAATATACAGGAGTGGCCTGACCAAAGGAAGCCTATCAAAGGTACGAAAATAACAGGAAGAAAGGAAATGAATAATGTATCCAGCGTCCAGTTTAACCCCTCATCAGATACCGGCCGCAGGAAATTAGTATTCGTCCACTGTCAATGTTTCTGATCTGTAAACTCCACATTTTAAATATTCATAAGCTCACACCATAGTCTTTACCTTAGACTGATTTATTATTTAAATGATATGAATGTTACATACCTTGGCATTTTCCTCCCCCGCCCGTCTCTTTCTCCAGAAAAATCCAGATTTAAAATTTTTATACAGTTATTACCATAACCCTCTAGATTTCCTTGCGGCGTCATCTGGGTTTGTTCAACTGTTGAGAAAAGAAATTCAACACACTTTATTAGTATATGAGACTGTGAAGAAAACCAGAGAAACACGATATAAAAGCTCCATAGCAGAACTGTGGTTTTGTTTACCAAGCACTGCCCCCTTGTGGCAGAACAAGAAACATTACAGTCATGGAGAACGCACCGTCAGGCCTTTATGATATTCAGCTAACCGTATCAGTCTTGTTTTTAACGTAATAGCAGGCACGGACATTTATAACTTCAAAATGCGAGACTTACAGTTATTTTACCTGCACAAAAACAGTCCGTTTTGCTGCTTAGAATGTATCGTTTACTCCATTAACACTGGTTTATAGCGCAATTATCGTTTACTTTGCTTTGTTTTTCTTCTAGTTATTCGCCTCTAGCGGCTAATTAACCGGAAGTCGCGCACATTCGAGGAAAATAACTTCCCTCTTGTCCAGATAGCAAAATAAAAAGGATTATCAACTTTTTGGAGACGAGGAAATAATATTACTGCTTTAACTGTATTGCTTTTACTTGATTAGTATAAGAGATTTTAAAAACATCAGTAGTAGTGTCTGCAGAAATGAATTAATGTAGATTAATACATTTTGTAAAATAACTATGTAGCCTAGCCTACACATTAAATGAATAAGTTTTTTTTTTTTTCTGATGTATTAACTTTAAATAAATCACCTCAGGTTTATTTATTCATAATGACTGATTTTACAAAATCACGATCATAAATGTCCAAATGACTTAAAACTGACCACTGTAAGTACATTTCCTGAAGAAAAGTCACTTCATAAAGGGTATACACTGCTCTTAGTAAACAATATGTGACCCTGGACCACAAAACTAGTCATAAATGTCAACTTTTTAAAATTGAGATTTATACATATATTTTTTTAGGAAAGGACAAAATTTGGCCAAGATACAACTATTTGAAAATCTGCAATCTGAGGGTGCTAAAATATCGAAATATTGAGAAAATTGTCCAAAATGAAATTCTTAGCAGTGCATTTACTAAACAAAAATGAAGCTTTGATACATTTACAGTAGGAAATTTACCAAATATCTTCATGGAACATGATCTTTAATGATCTTATTATCCTGTTGATCTTTAGTATAAAAGACAATTTGATTATTTTGACCCAAACAGTGTATTTTGGTTATTACTACAAATATACCCATGCTACCTAAAACTGGTTTTGTGGTCCAGGGTCACATATCACTGTTTTTACAATATTTTTTATCAAAAAATGATTAGCATAAGAGACTTCTTTTAAAAACATTTTAAAAATCTTACCAACACAAGACCTCTGAATAACAGTGTATGAAATTAATTAACCTAGATTAATAAATGCTGTAAAATAATTGTTGCTAGTTCATAAAACCTAATGCATTAACCAATGTTAATTAACTGAAGCATTACCCAAATGTTTTCTGAAAAATAAATGTGCATAAAAATGTCCACTTTGTGTCTTTTAATTAAAATGTACTCCAAATTATGTAATATCTTTTCATGTAGTATCTTTAAATACATTACCTCAGCTTTATTTATTTATAAAGGCCGACTCCACAAAACCACATGATCACAAATGGCAAATTGCATCCTGAAATTGACAATCCTATGTACAGGAAAGTCCTTACAAAAAGGGATTTTACTGTGAGCAATAGAGCATAGGATGTACTTTCAAGCATTTGTGAAATGCCATTTAAACATGCATAGTTCAGATAGCAAAATAACACTAAAAAGCTGTGTTCAATCAATCACAAATTAATTTGGAACAATCTAGTCAAATTGCACACAAATTCAGACCACAAAACCAGTCGTAAGTGGCATGGATATATTTGTAGCAATAGCAAAAAATACACTGTATGGGTAAAAATAATTGATTTTTATTTTATGCAAAAAATAATAATTTGGATATTAAGTAAAGATATCAAAACATAATTTTTGATTAGTAATATGCATTGCTAAGAACTTCATTTGGACAACTTTAAAGGTGATTCTCTCAATATTTCGATTATTTTGCACCCTCAGATTCCAGATTTTCAAATAGTTGCATCTCAAACCATACATCAACGGAAAGCTTATTTATTCAGCTTACTCGGAGATGATATAAATCTCAATTTCAAAACATTCTGTGCATGGTTCAGGGTCACATACGTCAACATGGGCAGGTTGTGAGACACTCTCATCCTCTGAAACCATAAATAAAATACTCAAGGCAAAACAAAACGATGCAGTTTCTGATATTCACATTAATTATTAAAGACATTTTGTATGATAAACATCTTGTGCATTGTAAAAAGAAGCAAATCCAGCAAAGGTTTGCGCTGCTCCAAACCTCAACATCAACCGCTGTTGCAAAGGTGAGTCAGTAAGTCATAGAGGTGCTGTGATTGACAGAGGTCAACGAGAGGACAGGAAATGAAGGTGTTTGTTCAAGAAGGCTTGTGTTTTGATAGTATGTGATGTGGAAATAGTTTTATTTGAGATGTTACAGCCTTAATTTACAGGCTGTTCACGTGCAAAACCATTTTTACAGAATTAGATTAATTTATAAATATACTATTTTACATTTCTACAATTTAAAATGTTCAAATGTTTGGGGTCAGCAAGATTTTGTTTTGAAAAAATTCAGAAATTCGGCAGGCACACATTAAATTGATCAATAGTGATGGTACAGACATTTATAATGCTACAGAAGATGTCTTTTTCACATAAATGCTGTTCTTTTGACCTTTCAGTTAATGAAAGAATACTGAAAAATGCACTTTCATCACAAATATGAAGAAGCACAGCTGTTTTCAACACTGATGATGATAGGAAATGTTGGTTGCGCAGCAAATTAGCATATTAGAATGATTTCTGAAGGATCATGTGACACTGAAGACTACAGTGCACTCAGAATATTTCAGTGAAAGAACCATTTTGAAGAACAATTTTAAAATTTCAACTATAAAGAGCCTTTTCTGCATTTGAAAGGTTCCATGGATGTTCAGAGTTCTTCATGGAACCATCAATGCCAATAAAGAACCTTTGTAAGTGTAGTGATGATGAAAAATCCAGCTTTGAATCACAGGAATAATTTAAATGTATAATATATTCACATAGAAAACAGTTACTTTAAATTGTAATCATATTACACAAGTATTATTGTTTTTACTGTATTTTTAATGGAATAAATTCAACTTTTATGAGCATGAAAGATTATTTCTACTAAGTTTATTGGTAATGTACTTTCTCTTTCAAGAGTGTAAAAGTGCTATTAGTAATTCGGCCCATGCTTTCATGTATTTTTCTTTTATTTTTGCTCAGTTTCTCTCTGTTTTATATTTCTTCATGACCTCCTCTTCCTTTGTCTGATCTCATATTTATTTTCTCATTTTTCCATCCAACAGCACGCCATGAAGGATTGAGATTAGCATCGTTCTGGTGCTTTTAAAAACACTACGGACAATCTCACATGGAGCCTGCATAAATATTTAATACGTCTATCTGTTCAAGCTAATTTAGGCATCCGAACTCATCCACATGCTAAATTCATTTCTTGTTTACTACAGAGAACAAACCTAACGCAGACTCGTAATGTCTTGTTTATCAGAAGATCTGTTTGTTGATAAAGATCCTGAATGGCTAAAACAAGGAGGATTACGCTGCTTTATGGCCGAAGATTCGGCTGCGTTTCCCAGGCAGCTCAGCTAATGACCCTCCACTTCTGCTCCATCGGCTCGGAATATTAATTTCGGTTGCGCGACGTCCTTAAAACAACGGCGTAAATTGCCCAAGCAGGACTGTAATTGTTTATGAAGATGTAAATTGCTTTGCAGAGGGAGAAACTAATAGCTTCTGCGGCAGGAAAATGAACTATTCTGTGGGGGAGGCTATTTTCTTTATGACTGGTATTTTTCTTTTTTATTAAAGGTAATACAGTCAGAGGCTCGCTGTAAAACAGTGTGTTTCTGGACGGGATCGTGTTGATATTGGGCTTTTATCCATTCATCAGAGGCCTGTTTCATGACTCCAATGGGTGCAATCATACTACAGGATGGTGATTAGCCTCTCAGTTAGATATGAGCTCATTTTTACTTGTAATATGTCTAGATAATAATAATGATATTATCCTGAAAAGCCCTCAACACATTCTAGTTTGACTGTGCCATGCAATTTGCGTACATTGAGGAAAACATGATCTTTTTGATTGTTGCAAAGATCTGACAACCAAAACAAGAACTAGATTTTTACATTTTCTGAAGAAAATTTTGTTGGATTTACCTGTTCAATAATCGCTGTCACAATGGGGGGGTTTTGTAATGGTTTCAAGGGTTTTGCTAAGGCATTCTGGATGGCTGCTAGGTGCTTCTTTCTGGTTTAAGTCCATAGTGTTCATCCTCAGATGTTTTGGTGGATTTTCGCACCTGTTTTTATCATCCAACAGGTAAATAAAAATCACAGTTAGTAAAGTAATGGCATAGATGTGAGCCTGGACCACAAAACCAGTCATAAGGGTCATTTTTTATTAAGGTGTATACATCATTTTATCAAGATAAAATAAGCCTTCCATTGATGTATGGTTTGTTAGGATAGGACAATGTTTTGCCGAGATACAATTATTTGAAAATCTAAATATTGTGATTCTAAAAATTGCCTTTAAAGTTGTCCAAATTAAGTTTATTACTAATAAAAAAATACAGCAGGAAATGTACAAAGTATCTTCATGCAACATGATCTTTACTTAATATCTAATGATTTTTGGAATAAAAGACAAATTTGTCATTTTGAACCATACAATGTATTTTTGGCTATTGCTACAAATTTAGCCATGCGACTTATGACACAAATTGAAATTTCATGTCTGTAGCACAAAGTCTGCAAGACAAGCGGCATGCAATTTTTTACTTTATATGTTGAAATTATAATGTTATTTTCCTGAAAGCCCCTGAACACATCCCTGTGCTGTATTATTGTGGACTTGTAAGTCAAATATGATGTTTTTGGTCACTGCTAATTATATAAGTAAAGATCTGACAACCAAAACATGAATTCAGAAATCTCAGTCACAATGTGGTTGTTTGCAAGGTGTTTTTTTTCCTGGTTCCTGGTCAGAAGTGTTTTCTAAAGTTTTTGTGATGTTCTGGTTGATTTTCTCACCTGTTGTATCATCTGACAGATACAAAATATCACTTATTAGTAACAGCACAAATCTGCATAACAAAATACATGCAAATGTTTAACTAAGTTGTTAGGAAGAGAGCATGAACAATAATGAGGTTTTTTTGTTGTTGTTGTTGTTGTTGTTTTTTGCATCAGCAAACACCTCTAATGAGAAGAAATCAAGGGGAATTTCAGTGTTATTTAGTATCACTGAGATACTATTACGGTTTTTATAATTAATATTTTCAATCTGTTTGTTGATTTATTATTCCTCCTTATCTTTCCTTTATAATCTTTGTAGTTAATTATATAGTTATTTTTTTATTATTTTTTAATATTATTTTCTTTATTTCTTCATTTATCTGTTTACTTTTAATATATTTTGTTCCTCAATTTCCCCTTTTTTCTTCCTCTCCCTTTCTCTATCTTGAATAATATACAAGATATACATAATGAATAATATACAAGATATACTTACACCAACACTTCATATAATTGCATGTAAATTTAACTTCATTGTGCTTTTGTTTTGTTCATTGTCAGACTCACTTATTATTTATTATCTTCTATTATGTACTGTTTTTGTGTAAAAAACACACACACTTTTTTGTGTCTTTCTGTCTTGTCTTATTTTGCCTTGTTCTAAAAGCTTTTTTTATTATTATTTTTGTATTTTCTGTTTGCATTGTAATTTTAAAGTTTCAGTAATTTGTTGTGTTTTTGTCCTTTGTTGTCCATCCTTTTTTAATATAAATTGTATTTTTAAATTTTAGTTTTAGTTATATTAGTACATCAAGTTAAACTACGCTGAAATGAGAAATGCAACTATCTAAAAAAGATAGATAGGTAGATAGATAGATAGATATAGATATAGATATAGATCTATAGATTACACATAAGAATAAAACAAAATGCATTAGATTCATAAACTTTTGTTGATCACAGAGCTTATTTTTTGCAATAATCCAAAAGCCAATGGGAAAATCCTACTGGGTTTTTGTTAAGGGAATCAGGGTGATGCTAATTTTAGGATTGGACTACAAAAATAGAACAGATTTTAAGGTCTCAGTGCTGCCCCCGTTGGATGAGAACCAAACTCACAGTTTAACGCACACTCAGTAACAGTTTAGGGAGGTCAAGCATAGAAACAATACATTTAAATTAAACTATGATTCAAAAGGAAAACAAAAACAGTTTGTGCCATTTTAACATGCAGGTGTGCATTTTTGCAAACACAAAAAAGGGTCATATTTGATATGCAAATTAGATGCAAAGGCATCTAAATGATCAACATGATCAAACTTTGCTGAAAAACCTGTTTCACACAATCTACTCTGCCTGACATGTTAGACTTTTTTTTTTTAGCAAGTAAAAGGCCTTTTAGTATACTTGTACAAACATCCACCTTCAGCTCATGTCGTTTTACTGTAAAAACTTTACTGATTTATATAAAGTAAACATAAGAATAACTTTTGTATTGTTAGTAATATTTCAAGATGAACACTTACTGGACTGAAATAGCTTAGGTTTACTTGATTATCCATACATTTTTTTTTTAGAACAATTATGTTCAAATGTGAGTCTGAAATATGATCATCGGGCTTTTGAAGAACATTTACAGGTGCATCTCAATAAATTAGTATGTCGTGGAAAAGCTCATTTATTTCAGTAATTCAACTCAAATTGTGAAACTTGTGTGTTAAATAAATTCAATGCACACAGACTGATGTAGTTTAAGTCTTTGGTTCTTTTAATTGTGGTGACTTTGGCTCAACAAATTAGAACATGGTGACATGCCAACCAGCTAATCAACTCAAAACACCTGCAAAGGTTTCCTGAGCCAAAATGGTCTCACAGTTTGGTTCACTAGGCTATACAGTCAGTTGTCAGCTGATCTGACAGTTGTCCAGAAGACAATCATTGACACCCTTCACAAGGAGGGTAAGCCACAAACATTCATTGCCAAAGAAGCTGGCTGTTCACAGAGTGCTGTATCCAAGCATGTTAACAGAAAGTTGAGTGGAAAGAAAAAGTGTGGAAGAAAAAGATGCACAACCAACTGAGAGAACCGCACCCTTGAGAGGCTTGTCAAGCAAAATCGATTCAAGAATTTGGGTGAACTTCACAAGGAATGGACTGAGGCTGGGTTCAAGGAATCAAGAGCCACCACACACATATCAAGGAATTTGGCTACAGTTGTTGTATTCCTCTTGTTAAGCCACTCCTAAACCACAGACAACATCAGAGGCGTCTTACCAGGGCTAAGGAGAAGAAGAACTGGACTGTTGTCCAGTGGTCCAAAGTCCTCTTTTCAGATGAGAGCAAGTTTTGTATTTCATTTGGAAACCACGGTCCTAGAGTCTGGAGGAAAGGTGGAGAAACTCATAGTCCAAGTTGCTGGAAGTCCAGTGTTAAGTTTCCACAGTCTGTGATGATTTGGGGTGCAATGTCATCTGCTGGTGTTGGTCCACAGTGTTTTTTGAAAACCAAAGAAATTTTAGAGAACTTTATGCTTCCTTCTGCTGACCAGCTTTTTAAAGATGCTGATTTCATTTTCCAGCACCTGCCTACACTGCCAAAAGCACCAAAAGTTGGTTAAATGACCATGGTGTTGGTGTGCTTGACTGACCAACAAACTCACCAGACCTGAACCCCATAGAGAATCCATGAGGAAAATGAGACACAAGAGACCAAAAAATGCAGATGAGCTGAAGGCCACTGTCAAAGAAACCTGAGCTTTCATACCACCTCAGCAGTGCCACAGACTGATCACCTTCATGCCACACTGAATTGAGGCAGTAATTAAAGCAAAAGGAGCCCCTACCAAGTATTGAGTACATACAAACATACTTTTCAGAAGGCCAACAATTCACTAAAAATGATTTTTTTTATTGGTCTTATGAAGTATTCTAATTTGTTGAGATTGGTGGGTTTTTGTTAAATGTGAGCCAAAATCATCACAATTAAAAGAACCAAAGACTTAAACTACTTCAGTCTGTGTGCACTGATTTTTTTTATACATGAGTTTCACAATTTGAGTTGAATTACTGAAATAAATGAACTTTTCCACAACATTTATTGTGATGCACCTGTATTTGTTCATTTCTCAGGCATCATTGTATTGCATTGTATTATATGTTTTGATCATAAAGTTGAATCTTGCTGAAACATATTATTGAAAATATGAACTATCAATTTATGTAAATATCTGCTATACTGTTAAAGATAAAGATCTCATTGATTTACATTGATTTTTTCTCAGTTTATGCATCTGAATAAAACAGAGGTGCTTTTTCCTCCTCAAGTCTGAGCTCCCTATTCCACCATATCATACTATATGAACAATAAAAGTTAGATGCATCTAATATGATACAAAACATATCACACATGTGCCAGCTTTTAAAGTTTCAAAGAACTGTTGCATTTCAAACACTGATTATTTCATATGTCAGGCTTCACAGGGATAATGTTATCATGGTCATGAAATGTACTGCATACCAAAATCCACTAGATGGCAGCATCAGCGAATGATTCAAACACTGGCTGATTGAACAGTTTCTACAAAAACAGAGATATTTGGGAACTTCAGTCCTCATATACTATTGTGTACAAGACAGACTAGTGTAAGACTACAGGCATAAGTAATGGTGTTAAATGAAGCAAGTATAGCTATTATTGTTGCTCATTTAGCCTTAATCATTGAGAAATTTCATCCAAAGCAACTTACAACCACAAATATTACAAGCGATTTATCATATTGCTCATCTTTGGAGTTAATGATCTGAACATAAATTATTCCTCATATTGCGGTTTATTGATTAGAAGTGTTTTATTACTTTATTAGTAATTGCAATGGAAAACGTAAAGTCTAATGTAAAACTCTTTTTTGTTTTATCATTTTGTTCGCATAAGCCTACAGCCTAGTTTTAATATTCATAAGCTGCTTTAATTATGTTCTCAAACCCATTGCAACACATGCACAATACTGATTAAATTAAAGCAAGTTAATTACATAATTTCTCTCATAAAAACAATCTCTGCCACATTTCACTCAGTGATGTCTTAATTGTCTACCTGAAAGTTTCTACATTAAGTGATGATGGACTCACAAGCTATATTAAATGTGTGAACGTATGGGATTCAAAACAAAAGCAATTGAACCCAATGACAGAAGATGACATGAATGCAAAGAAAACTGGGTTCTTTTTCACTTTTTGAGCTCTTTTTGACTAGGACTCAAGTGAAAACACCCTTGGAGATGCGTTTCTGGCTGCCCGCCAGACGCGCTGTTGTGGAGACAGACAGACTAAACACAAGCCCAAAACCCTCTGAGGACCAACTAGTGACAGACTGTGTGTGAGTCTGCACCTCCATGCTTAAAACACCTTGTGCTACTGAAACTACAACGTCATTTGAACACTTTACTTTGATCTACAGCAGTTCTTCTCATCTGGTTTTGCTGTATCAAGTAGCAGAACACAGTACAGCAACTGTATTATGTATATATTTTATATACACTGATCATATTTTCATGGTTTTTGAGGATGAGAGTGTCACACAAGCTGTACATTTTGGAAATATTTGCTTTGTTCAACCTTTAACCTGTCTGCATTTTTAATATAGTAAATAATAAATAAATAAAAACAAATAATAATAATAATAATAATAATAATAGTTGTCCATGTTGGAAAAATGTTATAATACATCACATGGCATTTTAAATATTAATACAATATATATAAATGTTCTTGGTTTTTGAGGATGAGAGAGTGTCATAAAAGCTGTCCACGTTTGAAAAAATTTGTTTTGTTAAACCTTTGAAACCCGTTTTGCATTTTAGTATTGTAAAAAATAATAATAATAATAATTATATATAATAATTATTATTATTATTATTATTATTATTTAAATACAATAATAAATCAATGTTTAAATTGTGTTTTTTAAAGAATAAAAAAAATAGGATAATTTTATTTGACATTTTGTATTTTTTATATAGTATTACATAATAATAATAATAATAATTATTATTATTATTATTATTATTATTATTATTATTTAAATGTAATAATAAATCAAATTTTAAATTGCATTTTAAAAAAATAAATGAATAAATTGGATAATTTTCTTTGACCTTGTGTAATTTTGTTCATGGTTTTTCTACATTTTGGAAAAAAATTGCTTTCCAAAAGGTTCTGTTAAACCTTTAAACGGGTTGTATTTTTAATATTGTATTAAATGAATGAATGAATGAATGTATGAATGAATGGATAGATGGATAGGTTGATAGATAGATAGATCATTATTACTATTATTATTATTATTATTATTTAAATGTAATAAAACATAACATTTTAAATTGCCTTTTAAAATATTAATAAAATATACAAAATAAATAAATAAATAGGGTAATTTCACACAAGCTGTACATGTTGGAAAAATGGTTTAACATTATTTGTTAAACCTTTGATCGCGTTTCGAATTTTTAACATTGTATTAAATAATGATTATTATTATTGTTGTTGTTATTGTTTAAAGGTAATATTTAAATCGATTTAAATTGCATTATAAAATATAAACAAAATGTAAAAAAAATAAATAAATATAACAAAAAATAAATAGGGTAATTTTCTAATTTTCAAATTAGCATTTTAAAATATAAATAAAATATAAACTAAATAAAAATATAAATGAAAATAATAAACTTAAAATGGGCATTTTCTTTGATGTTGTGTGGTTTTGTTCATGTTTTTGACATTTTTAATATTGTATTTCAAATAATAATAATAATAATAATACATTTAAAATATTAATTACTAAATAAAAATTAACAAAACTTTAAATAATGAAATGTGTGTGTGTGTGTGTGTGTGTGTGTGTTATAGATTTATAACATATATAGATAGTTAAGAATTCTCTTAAATGGCTTCAGTTTGTCAGGAAACTTCACCCATTGTATTGCCATTATTTTAAAGGTGATTTGTTATAATAAAGCCTATGGTAATAATATTAATCACATTTCTAAAGGATTTTCTGTATGTTTGTGTTATATATAAAACAGAAAAGGTTGAGAAAGCACAGATTAAAAGCACACACACACACTCTCACATCTCAGCTGAATGTCAGAATCATTTCATTGTTGAAATGTGACACTGTGTCTGGGCTGTTTAATTTGCGAGAGCGGTTTGCCAGTCATGCGGCGAGGGGTTGAAGATCTGGGGGGCTTTAGAAGCACAAAGTCAATTTGCATTGAGAAAAAGCAACCTGTGATGGTGCGGGGTGGTTACTATGGTTACGTGTCTGATAGCGGGGGCCGGGTCAGGCACAGATGAGGGTGAGGTAATAAGCCCATTGAGTACAGACGCACACACACACACACACACATACACACATACACAGCTCATTGAGCTTGCTTTGTGGTTTGAAGCCACCTGAGAGGGCACTAACCAGCTCAAATACTTCACCCTTAAAGGACTAGTTCACACAAAATAACCCTACTGGCTTTATGTACTCACATGCATGTCGTTCCAAACCCGTATCCTGTTATTTTTCTGTAAAACAGAAAAAAGAGAAATTTTGAATGAACACACTTTTTTATATAACAGCTCAGCAGTGGTATTTTATTATCACTGAAATGGTATTATAGATTTTATTTAAAAAAAAAAAAAAATTAGTTTTTTTTGTAATTCTGTTGTTTTTGACATTTTTAAATGTCTACGTTAATTATTTTTTATTTTAGTTTTAGTTCATCAAGTTAAACTAAATTAAAATGAGAAATGTTGGCAACTAGCTGAAATAAAAAGTATTAACATTAATAACCCTGGTTCATAGTTAACAAAACTGACAAGCATTATTTTATTTTTTTTGAGTTTATTATTGATTTTTGTTATTTTTTTAAATTAGATATTATTTTTATATTATATTTTCATTTTAGTTACATTTTAGTCATTTTGTAATTTTTATTAGTTTTTTGTCATTTTTGTCTATCATTTTTCATGTCTATGTCTATACAATTTTTAATGATTTTTATTTATTAACTTATTAACTAAGTTAAGCTAAAACTAAATTATTTCAAGCGATGGAAAATTATTTTTTATAGATTTTAAGTTTTTATGAACCATAATAACCCTGGTTCATAGTTAACAAAACTGACAAGCGTTATTTTTTATTTGATTTTATCATTGATTTTTTGTTACGTTTTTTTTTTATTAGTTATTATTTTATATTATATTTTCATTTTAGTTACGTTTTAGTAATTGTTTTTTTTTTTTTTGTTAAATTTTTTTGACTATCATTTTTGTCTCTGTCTATACAATTTTTAATATTTTTTTATTTATTAACTTTAAATTATTTAATTTTAGTTATTTTACAATCCATCAGTATTGTAAAACCATCAGTAAATAAATAAATACAGCTAAAAAACTAAATTTGCTTTGGCAACTAGCTGAAACTAAATAATATATATATTTTTTTATTTTACTTCAGTTCAATTTTATTTTTAAGCAATTTATTAATTTATTTATTATTAGCAACTTTAACCAATAATTAAGTAATACTTTTTAGTTAAATATCATAACTGTTTTATTTCAAGTGATGCTAATGTATTATTTATTCATTTATATATTTATTTATTTATGTATTCCGTTCTAGTTTTTATTAACAATAATAACCATAGTTCATAGTTAACAAAACTGACCAGTGTTATTTTTTATTTGATTTTTATTTAGATTTTTTTTCATTAGTAATATTATAGTGTATTTTCATTTTAGTAATTGTCATTTTTTGTTACATTTTTGACTATCTTTTTGTCTATTCAATTTCTAATCTTTTTTTTATTAACTTTCATTTATTTAGTTTTAGTTAACTAAATAAATACAGTTGAATAAATACAACAAAAAAAATACATTTGCTTTGACAACTAGCTGAAACTATTATTTTATTATTTTTAAATATTTTATTTTGCTTCAGTTACCATTTATTTTTTTAAACAATTTATTTAAGCAACTTTAACCAATAATTAAGTCATAATTTTAGTTAAATATAATAACCCCGTTTTATTTGAAGCAATGTGTTATTTTTTGTATTTGATTTTATAGTTGACTTGTTAATATTTTTAATTAGATTAGATATTTTTTTTATTACATTTTCATTTTAGTTACGTATTAGTAATTTCGTTATTTTTATTAGTTTAATTTCTTGTCTATCACTTTTCTTGTCTACGTCTATACAATTGTTTATCATTTTTATTTATTAATTTTTATTTATTTCGTTGCAGTTATTTTAGTACAAAACTAAAATTTAACAATCAATCAATAAATATAACTAACAAATACAACTGAAAACTAAAATTACTTTGGCAACCAGCTAAAACTATATATATATATATATATATATATATACACATTTTACTTCAGTTACCATTTGTTTTATTTTTAAGCAATTTATTTAAGCAACCTTAACTAATAATTAAGTAATACTTTTTAGTTAAATATAATAACACTGCTTTTAAGCTCCAGAAAAAGACAAAAATCACCATAAATGCAGTCTAGATGACACACACTATATTCTTATACACTATAAGTCATACATTAGCTAATAAAATTGACTTAATGCATGTTCTTACTGTGAACAATCTATTAGTGCACTTTCTATCCTCAGATAAAAATGACTTGCTCTTCCAAAACAACTTTCCCTTTTCACTGAAGCCACTTAGACTGTGCAGACTATCGGATCATGTTAATCAATAGCCAAATAGCTATTTAGTCATTGTTTTAGCCACTCACGCTCAGTCTGGCTCCATTCTTTGAAACAACTACTTTTCCATTCATTCAATCCAATTTATTGCTGTACTTTTAGCTAAATGAGTATCCAATTTCACTTGAAAATATGGGATATTCAGGTTGTGAAAGTCAGTATAACCAGGACTGACTTGAATTCACAGCAGGCCTAAATCAAACTCCAGTCACTTGAGAGGAACAGTTAATGACCTTATAAATAACAAAGATCAAAGATCATCGACTTTTCTTTACCCCTTGAGTCTCTAATACATTCAGAGCTGCCCAGAAAAGATTCTGGCCTCTTCAGCCCAGGACTAAAAATGCACTGGTTTCTTCATTCATATAGTGGAACAGAGAGACAATGGTGTGTATTTGACCTAATTGTGTATTTGAACTAATCCTGGATCCTCATAATCCACAGACATGATTCCATTCATAGCAGGTGATTCCATTCATTCATGTGTAAACTCCATTCATTTGCAATAACCATTTTGAAATGATGATGTTAATTAATTCAAACTAATAAAGACTACATATTCAAAAGTTAGAAAGACTTCGGGACATGATATGGATTGATAGATGGATGGATAGATGCATTAAATCGGGATCATGTGACACTGAAGACTGGAGTAATGATGTTAAAAATTCAGCTTTGATCACAAATAAATTACAGGAATAAATTACATTTTACAATATATGCAAATAGAAACCAGCTACTTTAAATTATAAAAATATTTTACAGTATTACTGTTTTTACTGTATTTTTGATCAAATAAATGACATTTTAAAAATCTTGCAGACCACAAACCAAGGTTACAGTAAACCATAAACATACATTATTTATTTATTTGAAATAAAATAAATGATAACTGAAAATATATACAGTATATATAATTTATTTGGAAAAGAAATTATAGAAATTAATACTTTTATTTAGTAAGAATGCTTTAAATTGAGCAAAAGTCATGATAAAGACATTTGTAATGTTACAAAAGATTCCCATTTCAGATAAATGCTGCTTTTCTGAACTTTCTATTCATCAAGAAACCTAAAAACAATTCTACTCAGCTGTCTACTCAGAAGAAGAAGAAGAAGAAACCAGCTATTTTAAATTGTAAAAATATTTCACAATATTACTGTTTTTACTGTGTTTTTTAATGTCGTTTTATGTCATTTAAATCTTACAGACCATAAACCAGGGTTATTCCAGTAAACTAAAGTCATAAATATACATAATTTATTTACTTGAAATAAAATAAATGTTAACTGAAAAATAAATAAACTTTATAAAAACTAGACGTTCACTACTAAGATTTTCAATGTTTTTAAAAGAAGTCTCTTCTGCTCAAAAAGCCTGCATTTATGTTATCCAAAATCCAGCAAAAGCAGAAATATTGTTCAATACTGTTACTATTTAAAATAACTGCTTACTTTTTTAATATATTTTAAAATGTAATTTATTCCTGTGATCAAAGCTAAATTTTCAGCATCTTTACGCCAGTCTTCAGTGTCACATGATCCCTCAGAAATCATTCTATTATTATCAATGTTTAAAACAGCTGAGAACATTTTTTTCAGAATTCTTTAATGAGTAGAAAGATCCAAAGATCAGCATTCATCTTAAATAAAAAGCTTTTGTAACATTATACACCATACTATTCAAAAGCTTGGAGTTGGTATAATTTACTGGGGAAAGAAATTATAGATTTTTTTTTTCTTTCTTCAGCAGCAAATTAGAAAATTAGAATGATTTCAAAGGATCATGTGACTGGAGTAATGATGCTGAAAATTCAGCTTTGATCACAGGAATAAATTACATTTTAAAATATATTCAAATAAAAACTGTTATTTCAAATAATAAACATTTTACTGTTTTGCTGTACTTTGGATCAAATTAATGCAGGCTTGGTGAGTAGAAAAGACTTACTGTTTAAAAACGTTTGACTGGTAGTGTATAAAAACTAATACATTATAAAATCACAAATTAAAATGAAAAAATAATTCAAACTATTAATAAAAAATATGTGACCCTGGACCACAAATCCAGTCTTAAGCAGAACATGTATATTTGTAGCAATAGCCAACAATACATATGGGTCAAAATTGTAATTTTTTCTTTTATGCCAAAAAACCATTCGGATATTAAATAAAGATCATGTTCCATGAAGATATTTTCTAAATTTCCTACCATAAATACATCAACACTTAATTTTTGATTAGTCATATGCATTGCTAAGAAATTCATTTGGACAACTTTAAAGACAATTTTCTCAATACTTAGATTTTTTTGCAAATAGTCAAATAGTTGTATCTCAGCCAAATATTGTCCAAATATTGTTATATATTTATCTTTCAGATGATGAATAAATCTCAGTTTCAAAAAAATTGACCCTTATGACTGCTTTTGTAGTCCAGGGTCACATGCAACAAAATCTCAATAAAATAATTCTGCCCCAAACTTGAGCATTCTGTCTAATTAAAGAGATAAAACCTACTTTTTCAAGCGTAAAGCTCTTGTAACTACTTTGTCAGAAACGTAGCTGCATTACTTCAAACTACGAGGCGCTTATAGTTGAGATGTGTTAAGCATATGTGAGACAATCATAATCTGTAAACTCACGCGTGTTATCTGGTGCTGGTATGAAGTGCAGACATATATTCTCACTCTAGTGCTCGGTTTCTCCAGGAGGGCGACGCTGGGGCCCTTTCGCCAACCCAGATAACCTCATCAGAGAGGCCCGACGCTCAGGACCCTTGGATGGGGCACTTTCTGGGAATCAAAGAGGGTTACAGCAGTGGGTGACACCACACACAAAGGGAAATGCTGAAGGAGGTATAGACTGGGAGATAAAGAGCAAGAAAAAGTTTACGACGCCATCTGAGGCTGACAGCCGACACGAGAGAAAACAGGAGCGCCAGACAGAGTTTTATGACGGGGTGGCTGCACTATCAGCGTGTGACAGGCGGGATGTGTCTGTTCTTTAGCGAATGTACATTGTGGCCTCTTCCCACGGGACGTGCGCGCTCTCCTCGCTAAAGATAGAAGCTCTCGCATGGTGAGACACTTATCACCTCTGTAAATGAACGGAAAAAAAAGCTTTGTGTTGCACTGTACTCACAACAAGCCTTGCACCCATGACAATACACAGCCTTTGTCTTACTTTGTGCCTGGAAAAATGCCCAAATCCAATTTGCTAAATTAAACTATACTGTGTAATTTCTAGGGCTATCAGTTTAATGTGTTAACTTAATTAATTAGTTGTGAAAAAATAACACGATTAAAATATTTGAATGCAGTTATTGCGCTGGCCCCGCCCCCAGACCTGTACATCAGCTTATATTTCATATACTTGACAGTTGACAAATATGATGCAGTTATGACCTAATTTATACGATTTATACTACAGGGCCATTGAATGCTGGACTCTGATTGGCTGACGAACGTTCTGAAGGTGTGCATTATTTTCTGGGAAACACATGGCGAACGTAGTTCCAGGCAGCTTGTGACCGCATTACATGTCTATATCACTTCGCCACACTATTTCAGTTATTTCAAAGGTCCTTACAGCCTAAAACAGCTAAATAATCAAAACCCACAACGTCACTGGCCAAACAAATAAATACAGTAAACAACAGGATTAAAATGACAGATTATTTCCATGTTTTTGTTGCAAAATTATGTACGGAAAGCACAGACTCTATTTCTCACTCTCTCTCTCTCTTACAGACGCACACACATAGCAGTCAGCACACGTTAACATACGAGCTAAGACATTGGATGAACTGTGTAAGAAATGAATCCTACTCACAATAGCATTTTAAGGACAAAAGCCGGACGAATGCCTTGAAATATATCATCTGATCGATGTCTTGAGGTGTGGTAACAGTAGTAGAAGCGGAATAATTGAGTTCGGTCTGCTGAATTCCTAGAAAATAATGCACACTCCATTTACTCCAATACTCCATTTCCAGAATAAAAAATTCCTGAGAATTTACTCACCCCCATGTCATCCAAGATATTCATGGCTTTCTTTCTTCAGTCACAAAGAAATTAAGTTTTTTTAGGTAAACAATCTAGGATTTTTCTCCATGTACTTCAGTGGTGCTCAATGGATTAAGGGTTAAAAAAACAGTTTCAATGCAGCTTCAAACGGGTCTTATCAAGTCAAGTCAAGTCACCTTTATTTATATAGCGCTTTTTACAATACAGATTGCGTCAAATAGGGCTGGGCGGTATGACCAAAATTCTATTTCACGGTATGACTAATTTTATTTCACGGTAACGATATATTTCACAATATAGCTATTTTTATATGTAGTTTTTCTGAAAATCGACAAAAAGTACTTTAGAAAAGAAAAGTGCTTCACCTTGTTTTGATTTTTCTTTTATTTGATAAATTATTTATTTTCTGTAAATTATTTAGGCTATTTATGTAAAAACACACTCACTTTTAGAAAACTGACCCCAGCTTAATGATTTTATATGCAACTTTAAGTAAGATGTTCCTGAATTATTTTTAAATCACATGTTATTGTTTTACTTTATAATATCTAAATATTTTAAAGCTAAATGGTCTATTCATAATAAATTCTTTCCTCCTAATTTACTTTCTTTTATTTTGTAGGACATTATTTATATTGGTTATATTGTTTAAATTTCTTTCCTGGTGCAGTTTTGCCATGTCTACTTGTTATACTGCGTTTTTAAAGGGGTTTGTTTACCTCTTTTTGTGATAACTGGCAACCTTTCACCTGGAGCTTTATTCAAGAGAGGAAAGAGTTCGGAAGCGACTAGAAGGACAGCAGAATGAACATCTGCTAACAGCTGCTATTAGTACAGACTAAGTAGTTTAAATTATACACACCTTACCACCAGCGTTATTATTATTCTAGCTGGTGAAGACTCACGCGACGGCGCTCATCCTTTCATATTCCCGTCACTGCGCTTGCGCCCGCGCCTCTTCTGCATCATTTGAGCGTCATGTCGAGAGAACTATCGAATCACAGGAGGATATTATTAGCTGGTTCCGATCAGTGTGCGATCGTTTAGACTTTCAAAATATTATACACACTGTTCTGTTCTCATTATTTACTATTTTTGCCTCAGGTTCAGAATAGATTCGGTTTAACAAGCAGTTTACTCATTACCACGGCAACCGCTTGCGCGTCCACATTCTCGTATGTAAAGAATAAACTGTACACATAAAAGGGGCGAAAAGATGTTGATAACTATACATTATTCAAGGTTATTTCTATTCGTTACGACACTGATTTATGAACTGTTGTAGTCATTTTGATTCATAATGTTTCCTCCGTTGTTAGCATGTGCGCTCCTCTAAAGTGTCCGGGTGCTGCAGGGGTATTGCGGTTGACTGCTGCACATTTGTTCCGACAATATCACGTTATTAACAAACCTTTAGAAAACCCAATAATTTGTGAATCCTTATGATCTGCTAGTTCGTCTTTCTTCATCACGTTTCTTTGACAATGGCAGCGTCTGTTTCGTGCGTGGGCACGTAAGTTAACCACGCCCACTTATTTGCATTTCGCGGTATACACGGAATAAAAAAAAATCTGTTGCGCAGACATTTTATTCCGCGGTAACGGTATATACCGTCATACCGCCCATCCCTAGCGTCAAAGCAACTTTACAGTATCAACTAGGAAGGTAATGTGTCAATAATGCAAAAAGAAACAGCAAACGCATTTTCAGTTAAAGGGAATTAATCGTCGAATTTAGTGATGTTATCAGCCAGCTCAGTTCAATTATCGACAGAGGCGTTTTTTAAAAAATGACGCTTTTGGGCCTCGTGTTTTACGCGTTGGTGTGCACACTCTCAATGGCCCCATTTGTTTAGTCACGAGGCGTTATTCGTCCCGGTTGGTACAGGCCTTTAGTCGGGGGGTCAGTTCTCCTCTGACCAACAAACAAGCAATTTATACCTGTAGAGATATGATACGGACTGGATCAGGGAACTGCAGTGACAATCTGATCAGGATACAGACTGGATCTGAGTGGCAACTATGACCTCAGAATAAACAGGAGACAGACTAATATAAGCGTAGATGCCATTCTTCTTATGATGCAACAAGTACATCAGGTGTCATGGGAAATGTTATCTAGTGAAATGATTGGTCATTTTATTTAAAAAAAAAAAATCTTTTTAACCACAAATGCTTGTCTTGTCTAGCTCTGCGATCCACATGCGTACTGTTTGCACTCCGGTTTAAGACAGTTAGAGTATGTTGAAAAATTCCATCTCATTTTGTCCTTTCATCCTACATTGCTGTTTTACCTTTTCTGTAAAGGGTGTTTGACCTTCTTTGCACATTCACTTTGGAAACACTGGGTTGGTACATTTGCAGCGATGTAGGATGACTTTAAAGTTGGAGAAGAAAATTGTATAGGAGTTTTTCGACATACCCTAGCTGTATTGAGCCAGAATACACAAGTTCACGCAGATCTAGACAAGATGTGCGTTTGAGGTTAAAATGTATATAACCGATTGTTTAGTTAGATAAGACCCTTCTACCTCGGCTGGGATCATTTAGAGCCCTTTGAAGCTGCATTTTGGAAGTTCAAACTCGGGGGGCACTATAAAAGTCCATTATATGGAGAGAAATCCTGAAATGTTTTCCTCAAAAAAATAATTTCTTTATGACTGAACAAAGAAAGACTTGAACATCTTGGTACATTAGCAGTAATTTTTTGTTCTGGAATTGAACTACTCCTTTAAACGTTCACATATATTAAAAAAAAAAAAAAACGTTTAAGCATTTAAAAAGCTGGTTGTTTTGAATGTTTATACAGTGTTATAAACACTCATGAGTAACATTATCATACCTTTATGGGAATGTTAGCAAAAAGTTTTTTTTTTTTTTTTTTGCTTTAAATCGTTTCCGGTCTTACTGCACAATTCATCAATGCACATTATTCTTTTTCTGACACAACTTTGCTTCACCAAGGATTTGTTATTCCCTCCCTCCTTTTCTGACTGCATTATAATTCCCAATTTTCATAATCCAATCAGTTCATCAGTGTATGATGTTTCTTGAGCAGCAAATCAGCATATTTGAATGATTTCTGAAGGATCATGTGACAGTGAAGACTGGAGTAATGATGTTGAAAATTCAGCTTTGATCACTGGAATGAATTACATTTTACAATATATTCAGATTATTAATATTTCACAACATTACTCCTTTTACTGTATTTTTGATCATATAAAATGCAGTCTTGCTAAGCAGAAAAGACTTTGTATTAAAGCAACTGAAGGTCGTGCTTTACTGTAAATTTACCACAGTAAAAGTTGTTTAAGCAAATAAAGATGTATGATGCCTGAAAAGCACAGCCTCGAGAGTATTGTTCTCATAAAACGACAGCTATAGAGCACAATGTCACAGCTAGTTGCATTAGAACATGGAACATCCTTAGCTTTAGCTTATAGAAAGGCAGTTACAAAAACTTTTGTCATAAAATGACAACCCAGTCTGCTGTTTGTGCATTTTTTCTTTCATCTATCCTTTCATTAAATTCAAGACAGCTGTTTTTGAGCACGAAAACATGGGGCAGAGTATGAAGGGATGGAAGACAAAGAGAGCAACAGAGGGGAAACAAATCAGCCTGCCGTATTGCTATTGAAAAGGCTGATGGCATTGACCCTAATCATGATGGACGGGAGCGAAGGAGAGAGAGAGAGAGAGAACGAGAGATGGAGGTGAGGGAGAGGTAGAAGCGTCAGGGGCAGTATTATGGGATAGATGGGCTCCTGGCGTGAGGGTTGGATTAAGCGCTCCTCTCTCCTGCTGCTCACCAATTGCTCCTCATTCCCGCAGATTAAGGGAAAATGAAGGATCCATGGCAGCCTGTCAGAGGGAAAAACGGCAGCTTTTTAAAACAATCAGGAGCCATATAGACTAGCATGAGTCTCTTGTTCAAAGAAAATGCTGACTCTATCACTGCAGAGACACAAAACAACAACAGTGTGTCTCAGCACATACTGCCACAATGCTGGGATTTCAATGCATTGCAGGGTGGTTGCTAAGGTAATTAGGGTGATTACCAGGGTGTTGCTAGGGTATTTTGTGTGGTTGTCAAGTATTCAGTTGCCAGGACAGAAGATGGCTAGGGTATTTTGCATGGTTGCCAGAGTGTTGCTGGGATATTCAGGATGTTTGTCAAGGTGTTGTTAGGTCATTATTAGAGTATTCAGGATGTTGCTAGGGTATTCTGTATGACTGCCAGGGCATTGGTAAATAGTCACTAGGGTATTCAGGGCAGTTGCCAGGACACTGCTAGAATATTGCTCAGGTATTCAAGGATGTTGCTGGGGTATTTGGGTGGTTACCAGTGTGTTGCTAGGGTATTGTGGGTGGTCGCCAGGATATTGTTAGGTGGTTGCAATTGGACAGGATGTGGCTAGGGTATTCTTGTGTGGTTACTAGGGTATTTAGGGCAGTTGCCAGGATAACCACCATTTGGATGGTTACCAGTGTGTTGCTAGGGTATTCTGGGTGGTTGCCAGGGCATTGTTAGGTGGTTGCAATTGGACAGGATGTGGCTAGGGTATTCATGTGTGGTTACTAGGGTATTCAGGGCCAGGATAACCACAATTTGGGTTGCTAGGCTATGCAGTTACCAAGGTGTTGCTAGTTCATTGCTTGAGTTTTTAGAGAAGATGGCAAGATGTTGTTAGGATTTTCTGTATGGTTGCTAGGCAATGCTAAGTGGTTGCTAGGGTATTCAGGGCAGTTGTAGGGCATTCTGTGTGGTTGCTAGGACATTGCTAGTGTGGTATATTACTAGTGGACATTACTAGTGTGGGATTCTGTAGGGCTGCCAGGGCGTTACTAAGTGGTTGCTAGGATATTCAGAGTGGTTGCCAGAACAATGTTAACACATTCAAGGATGTTGCTAGGGTCCCCTTGGTTGTTTGCTAGGGTATTGCTGGGGTATTCTGGGTGGTTGGCACTGTATTTCTAGGTGGTTTTAAGAGTATTCAGGGATGTTGCTAGGGTATTTGGGATGATTGCCAAGGTGTTGCTAGGTCTTTGTTAGAGTATTCAGAGAAGTTGCCTAAATGTTGCTATGGTAATGTGTATGGTAGTCAGGTAATTTATAGGTGGTCACTAAAGTATTTAAGGCAGTTGCCAGAATGTAGGGTATTCAGGGACATTGCTAGGGTATTCTGTGTGGTTGCTAGGCAATGCTAAGTGGTTGCTAGGGTATTCAGGACAGTTGCTAGGGCATTCTGTGTGGTTGCTAGGACATTGCTAGTGTGGTATATTACTAGTGGACATTATTAGTGTGGTATTCTGTAGGGCTGCCAGGGCGTTACTAAGTGGTTGCTAGGATATTCAGAGTGGTTGCCAGAACAATGTTAACACATTCAAGGATGTTGCTAGGGTCCCCTTGGTTGTTTGCTAGGGTGTTGCTAGGGTATTCTGGGTGGTTGGCAGGACATTGCCAGGGTGTTGCTAGGGTATGCTGAGTAGTTGCCACAATGTTGTTAGGATATTCTGGGTGCCTGCCAGAGCGTTGCTAAGTGGGTGCTAGATAATTCAGGGTGGTTGTCAAGGTGTATGGGCGGTAACCAATGCGTTGCCAGGGTGTTACTTCAGTATTCTGTGCAGTTACTAAACTGTTCTAAGAAGCTGATATTACAATAAGGTACAGATAAGGTGTTTTATATATATATATATATATATATATATATATTTAATTCATAAATATTTTAAGAAAAATAAATCCTCATTGGGAATAACAACATTTGGTCATTTGTGCCCCAGAGTACGCTTGTCCAGATGAGTAGTTTTTTTCTGTGCTACCTGTATAGAAAGGAAGGATTAAACATTAATATTTTGAAGGTTAAAAATGACAGTGCAGGCTAGAGATGTTCCCATTCTGCTTTAGCTTAGTTCAGCCACATATAGATCAATCACGCTATCTATAGCCTCCAAGACAGGCCTTCTCCTCACAAGGTTTTACTTCAGGACCTGGATTTTACATTGGAGATCAAGTGGTAAAACTGTTCACCACACAAAAATCAAACACTAAAAAGTAATAATATGTACTGTAAACCCCAAAATATTAAAAAATGACAAATTTAGCTTATCATTTATCATGAATTTTGTGGTTTCATGCATTTTCAACTAGACGCAGTGGACTCAGACCATGCTTATCTTTACTTTTCAGGCCAAGAAGGCTGCAGGCCGCTTTTTCCAGCAACATGCATCATTTCTGACACAATTTTAGTCAATATCACACTTTCTCTGGTTTCAAGGCAGTAATTTGATGAAATTTCAGCCAAGCTGTCATATGCCAATACTCATTTTCAGGACCTAAAAAAAAAAAAAAAAAAATCACAGATGCACACAGTTTTTTCGGAAATATGGCCACATCAAACACCTGCAGTGTCTGAAATGGTCAATTTCTTTTGAGGTTAGTGCACGTCCAGATGGGGAGCAAATCATAACAGGTCATCTCTCACACTGTGCATCGTTTAAATCTCACACGCAGGATTAGTAACGTCCCTTTCACCCGGCATTACCTCACACCCCTGCAGAGTCGACAGGCCTGGATGCTGACGAGTGTGCATCATGCAATTTAGTTTGTATGAACCTCGTCAGTTCATGTACAGCTCAGGTATCAGCGGATCACACATGAGAAGATCAAAATCCTCAGCAGATGTCAAAAACAAACAGAGGGTTTGAAGAAAAGGGGGCGTTGCCATGAGTGGGATTTCAGTGATCCCTGATCATTTCAGACGGATTTCACAGCATGCACTGTTTAATTCAAAAAGCGCTCGCTCGCTCTCTCACACACACACATACTCTCTCATTCAGTGTCTCAGAGTAATATTCTTTCATTAGATAAACTGCAGCTGCTCACATCTTCAGAGATTCGCAGTGTCTCCTCATGACTGACGGCTCAGCAGATACAGAGCTCACATCAGTCAGCGGAAGAAAGGCTGTGAATGATCATGGCTCAGAAAATGTCAATATTGTCACAAACGGCCACCTCCAGAATGGCCTTCACGAAGCCTCCATAAATGATGACAATCCAGTTCCAGGTTTCACCCTCTAGAATCCTTTCGGCTTGATTTTAGAGGTTCACAGTCCATGAATCTTATGAAAAAATGTCCAGGTCTCATTTCACACCAAGTTCACATGGAAAAGAGTATATATTTTATATATTCATATATATATATATATATATATATATATATATATATATATATATATGTGTGTGTGTGTGTGTGTGACCCTGAACCACAAAATCAGTCAGTTTCAGGGTTTTTGAAAGCGGAATAAACAAGCTTTCCATTGATGTATAGTTTGTTAGGAAAATCGCCATTAAAGTTGTCCAAATTTAGTTCTTAACAATATATATTACTAATCAAAATTTTAATATATTTACGGTAGGGAATTTAAAAAATACCATGATGGAACATAATTTTTGGCATAAAAAAAAGAGATAATTTTGACCCATACAACAAATATTCCTGTGCTACTTATGGTTTTGTGGTCCAGGATCACTGTTTTTTATATAATTTATATGTTTTTTAGACTTTCAGATTTTTCATCAATGAGCTGTAAAGGCAGAATGAATTTGTAAATGTTTTACCAGGTCACTTCTGTAAAAGAGATTTTTAATCTCAGAAAGTTTTTACCTGGTTAAATAAAGGACAATAATAATAATAAGAAGAAGAATAATCAAACATTTATATATATATATATATATATATATAGAAGATTGTTTAATTAAATACTACCATGAATAAATAACTATACAAAAGAATATTTATATATATATTTGAAAGACACATTCTGGGGACGCCCAAGACCAGTATTACCTATTGTAAAAAGGGGAATAATAGGTGCCCTTTAAGACTCACTGCAGCATGAGAGACATTAAAGCCAAATGCAAACACTGTGTTTTAAGCACGTCTCTGCAGACTCTAATAGTAGACGTGTGACAAGTAACTCTGAGCTGCTGCCATGTTTGATGACACACTCCAACAGCTGTGTGAGTCTCACACAAACTCCTGCGCTTCCTTCTTCTGCATCAGGGTGTGAATTACAGAGGGGCTCTGACTCCCCCAATTAAGGCCTGAACTCCCCCACAGGAAGTCAAAACAAAAAGGTTTGGGTGGTGGGAGTCTAGCCTTTGGAAAATTACATATTCAGAAATGGGCTTCGTCTGAGGTGGTTACTATAGCAACAGTACACTTCTGTTTGGATCAGCATCCAGAATCCAGATCATCACTGTGAACTCCACATGCAATTAAACTCCCTATCAAAGCTGCACATGAAGACTTTATCAAAACACTTCCAGTCTGTCCTAATACAAACTCCAGTGGTTAGGCTAATGAACTTTTAAGATGTCTTTCTTGTAGGATCATTACATTTAAGTAGTCTAAATTAATGTGGATAGCAATTCCAATAATTTGATTAGAAGTGCACAGCAGGTTGTAATTGTATCTTGAAAAATCTGAGATATTACAGTTTGATATATAAAAAAAAAAAAAAAAAAAAAAAAAAATTAAATTGTGACTTTTTTGTATATCATGCAATTTATATCTCACAATTCTGATATTTGTGAGCCTGGACCACAAAACCAGTCATCTTTTATTGAGATTAATACCTCACCTGAAAGCTGAATAAATAAACTTTCCTTTGATGTATGGTTTGTTTGGATAGGACAACTATTTGAAAATCTGAAATCTGATGGTGCAAAAAAATCTAAATATTGAGAAAAATGCCTTTAAAGTTGTCTAAATGAAGTCCTTAGCAATGCATATTACTAATCAAAAATTAAGTTTTGATATATTTACAGTAGGAAATTTACAAAATATCCTAATGGAACATGATCTTTACTCAATATCCTAATGATTTTTGGCATTAAAGATAATTCGATAAATTTGACACATTGTATGGCTATTTTTGGCTATTGCTACAAATATACCATGCTACTAAGACTGGTTTTGTGGGTTTTTTTGTTTGTTTTTTTTGTTTTCAGAATTGCAACATCTCAAGAACATCTCAAGACTCAGAGTTGCATGATATATAAACACAGAATTGCAATAAACGCTCAATTTTGAGAAGAAAAGTCCACAATTACTCTTTATATTTTTTATTTTGTGGTGGAAATAAATTGAATTGCGAGATGTAAACTCAGATTTTAAAGAAAAAAGTCTTCAGAATTGTGAGATATAAATTCAAAATTCAGAATTGCAAGAAAAAAGTCACAAATACCTTTTTCATTTTTTTTATTCTGTGGCAAAAAAGGCTTCTAGGATTCTGAACAAGAGAAATTGCAGAAGATTTTTCTCAGGATACAATCAGAGAAGCAGACATCTCCATTTGCTTTCCATTCTCACTCCTGTCTAAGAGAAAAAAACTAGAGATAATAGTGATTACACTAACCTTTTACAAATCAAACAAAGACACAAAAACAACTAAATCTGACAAGACGTTTTGGCAAAAGAGCAGCAGGTCCAACACTAAAGGAGGTTCTGTTGTTGTAGTTGTTGTTTGCTTTTCAATGCTGTCCATCCTCTTGTTTTTTCTCAATGGAGCAGATGGGTTTTCAGCCCTCGTTGAAATACTGGGACAGATGTTTCAGTAAGACAAGCTCTCCATTCTGCTCTTTCTTTCTTTCTGTCTCTCTCTTTCTTTTTTAAGTGCCGTTGAAGCCGCACGCTGCCTAAGCTTAGAGATTAGCTTGAAATTGTCAGTAGGCCATATATGGATTAATGCAAACACCCGCATAGCAGCGGAGAAGCCCATTCAGTAAATTTACATCATGTTTATAACGTTTACATATTAAAGGTTGACAAAATAATGGTCTGGTAGTGGGAATATTGCAGAGGGCCATTCAGGACCATGGACAGGTCCTTGCATTGCAGCTGTAAAGATTTGAAAAAAATTACAAAACACCTTTAAACAATTTATGTTTGAATCTTAGGCAGCGATCTTGTCCATTAACTTTAATCAATAAAAAAATCGAGTGAGATTCGGAGACCTCTCTAATTGGTTGATCTCACATCGGGTCCCTTCAGCTTCCAAAATCAGCTATTAATCTCGAAAAACATTAAATAAAAAGACTTCAATTGACTGTTTTTGTACAAGTCTATGACACAGGAAGCCTCACACCTTCAAGCCTGTTCTGTGTTGCCAATTCTGCATTTTTTCAGCGGAATTGGGCTACTTTAACACTGTTACCAAGGGTTGTTTTGCATGTCTGTGGGTTGAAGCGTCCCCTAAAACATGATATTTAACCCCTGGAATGCAAATTTTAACATGGGAACCTCACCAAAAAACACTTTTATTTTACCCCCGGAACATGGTTTTTGCCTGGGGACCCCCTGCAAAATGCATTGAGCTATTTTTGAGCTTCCTTGATTTTTTCAACATGAAATAAAAAGTCTTTAGCGGACTGATTTTTGCAGCTAAAATAACTGGAAGATGGATCACAACGTAAGTCTTAATGACCACGCCCCCTCAGTGTTGCCAAATCTGTGTTTTTTCAGTGGAATTGGGCTATTTTAACACTGTTGCAAAGAGTTTTTTCATGTGCACAGGTTGAAGCGACCCCAATAACATGATATTTAGTGCCTGGAATGGAAATTTTACCAGGGGAACCCCAACAAAAACATGTATTTTACCCTCAGGACACGATATTTACTGAGGGACCCCTCGATTGGGCTAGTTTCGAGTAGCAAATGGGCAGGTTTTGTTTGTGAACAAACACAATAAAATGTAGGTTGACAAGGAAGACAAGCCTCGACATAAAACTACAGTGACAGTGGAGTTTGTTAACGGCAGCTAACAGTTCTTAGGCAAACGGGACTTCTTTTCTTACTTATTATTTCTTTATAATAATTTGTCGTTGTGAATTCGCTAGACTATTTAAACACCAAAACGCTACCAACACTGCCCTCATACATTTGTTTGAAGTTATTTCTGTGGAATTGGGCTACTTTAACACTATTGCAATGGCTGCTTTGCATGTCTGAAGGTTGATAATAACGTGATATTTAACACCTGGAATGCAAATTTTACCAGGGCAACTCCACCAAAAAACTTAAATTTTACCCCTGTAAAATGATTTTTACCTGAGGACCCCACCGGAAATGCAATTGGGCTAGTTTTGAGTAGCAAATGGGTGGGTTTTGTTGTATAAACTTGGCAACCCTGAATGTGTCCACAATAAGACGTAGGTTGCACAAAACGAACCTCGACAAACAATTAATGATTACACGGAGTTACTAACTGCAGCTAAAAGTTGCTATGGATAAGTTCTCAGACAAACGTGACTACTTTTTGCTATAGAGTGTTTTCACGACATGTCATCAAGCAGACATATTCGGCGGCACTGAATGTAAACAATAGTCACTGAACCAGACAACACTCGCATATTTTGCTGATTATTGCTGCTGAAAATGGTCAATTATTGTTATGTTTTGGGTTGTACTTATTGGTTGGATCGGTAAAAACACATTTGGAGTACTGACAAAAGTTATGACAAATCAAAGAGAAGAGTGCGAAAAATTGTCTTGACTTGTGTTTGTTCTTATCATTTCCGGTAAGGTAGGTGAAATATTAGGCTAATATCTTAATTAACACTGCTCGTACATATCTTTACCATCCATTAACTTTAGTTTATCAAAATATTTTCCTGCTTACTAAGTCCCTAGACAGCATAAATTAGCAGAACAACTTATTCAGTAGTACATTAACCATGCAATCCACGGTGTTGTTTACATCCGAGTATCGACGATATGGCCGCACATCCGGGTAACTGACTAAATTGTTTGGTAAGCAAATCCTCTAATTAGCGAATTCTTACATACGTCGTGAAAAAATGTCTTATTATTTCTTAATAACAATTTGTCGTTGTGAATTCGCTAGACTATTTAAATACCAACATGTTACCAACACTGCTCTCATATGTTTGTTTGAAGTTATTGTGTAGGCTACTTTGCACCTTACATTCATTAGTTTCACAAATCCACGCCTCTGTTACTTTTTACACTTCGGGTGCTCAGAAAAACGTCCACGAGTGTCGAGTCATGAGCGCGATAACTCAACCCCCTTTACGTATCATCGACGAAATGAGCGCCGCTGCGCCTGACTGCGCGCTGGGGTGAGTTTAGTGTCAGCCCGGGGCGGCGGAGCTCAGTTAAAGCCCCTAGAGGCGGATCACAACACAGTCTTCCATTCGCCTTCAGCACCACACAGGACTCTACCCGTCTGCGGACAGCGATGCTCCTGCATCCGAATCGTACCCGACTCTTCCTCATCACCGATTCCTGTCGGTGTCGGTTTCGAGGAGTTCAGCCAAGGTTCCGACACGCGTGTGACTACAACCACCGCATCTGAGTTCACACCAACAAAAGCGCCCTGAAAGTACAGAGATCCGCCGTTGTATCGGACAAAGAGCAGCCGTTCAGATGCAGCGATAACTTTGAGAAGGTTTTGCAGGTTTTTTTCGGACGGACAGCTGAAGATTGTTATAATCATGCCTGTACGGAGAGGTCATGTCGCTCCTCAGAATACCTTTCTTGGAATAATAATACGGAAATTCGAAGGACAGAGTAAGTATTCCAAAACAAGCATGCTTCTTTGTCTCCATGTGATTTAGAAAAATGAAAGCTATATTAACACGCATACACAACATGTAGGTTACTATATTTACTGTACATGCATTTCGTATAGACTACAAATAAAGAAAGTAAACAGTTGTTTGTTTGAGCTTTGTTGAACGCATTCACATTTTCACTGTTCCTTAGGTTTTAAACACTAGGCTATCATCAATAAAAATAAACAATGAGACCTAATATAGCCTACAATATTATAGGTCACATAGCATTTCTAAAGCTTTAGGGCGTCAGAGTAACGATAGGATCCACACAAAGGCTTTCAAGAAGACTGGCAGATGACAGTCAGGAGACTTTCAGCATTGTGCTCTTTAGTGTTTACATTTTAGACACATCTGTTAGATGACAGTGTTTATGTACACAGAAGCTATACCATTGAAATGCATGAATGAAAGCATGTATGTTTAGATAAATGATACTCTCATACTGAATATCACACACGTACACAGTGAAATCTAGAGTACTGGAACGTATTTAGAGGATTTTTGTTGCATGTAAGGTTTTTAAGCACTTATTATATAAGCTGTACAGTTGCTAAAAAAATCAAGGTTGAAGTTTATGATGCAATTAAACTATAAAAACTTAGCAATTTAATACAAGTAATATAAAACATAGATTTTTATTATTTTTATAAAAATAAACAATAAAACACATAAAACATTAAAATATGTGACCCTGGACCACAAAACCAGTCCTAAGTAGCAATATTAAAAAATGATAGATTTAGCTTTTATAGCAAAAATAAAGACCATGTTCCAAGACCAATTTTCTTACCGTAAATATATCAAAATGTAATTTTCGATTAGTAATACGCACTGCTAAGAACTTCATTTGGACAACTTTAAAGGTGATTTTCTGAATATTTAGATGTTTTGCCCCCCTCAGATTTCATCCTAACAAAGCATACATCAATGGAAAGCTTATTTATTCAGCTTTCAGATGATGTATAAATCATTTTTTTTTTGTGGTCCAGGGTCACATATAATGCAAATAAAGTATTAGCTTGTTATTAATGTTAATAAATTACATACAATATATCTTCGTTTTTCAATAATAATGTTTTCTCAGCTCTCAGTTGCTGTTTAACCAGTGCTTTCCAATATTTCTTGGCTTATGCTTTCTACGTAGTCCGTTCAGTAAGGTTCTTCAACAATGTTAACTCATAATATACCGGATACCATTTAACATAGTCATAAATGTTATAAGCTGTAAGTTTATTATTAGGATTATTCAGTTATAAACTAAAAGCAATCATTGCTGTAGATGAAAAACAAACTCATTTGAGCTTTGAGTTCTGAAGGCAATTATGGAGAAACTTGATCAGAGAAAGACCTAAAGATTAATTTATTTATAAATAAAAACTCAAATCCATTCTAATTTAATTGCAATTTTACAGTCTTTCCGTGTATTTGTTGGTGTTGATTGTTTCTTTTATGGCAACAATCATTAGGATATTAAGTAAAGATCATGTTGCATTAAGATATTTTGTAAATTTCCTACCGTAAATATATCAAAACGTAATTTTTGATTAGTAATATGCATGGCTAAGAACTTCATTTTGGACAACTTTAAAGGCAATTTTCTCAATATTTAGATTTTTTTTGCACCCTCAGATTCAAGATTTTCAAATAGTTGTATATCGGTCAAATATTGTCCTATCCTAACAAACCATACATCAATGGAAAGATTATTTATTCAGTTTCAGATGATGTATAAATCTCATTTTAACAAAACTGACCGGTTTTGTGGTCCAGGCTCACCTATGTGAATGTAAAAACTACAAACGAGAACTTTTTGATTTCAGTTGCTTCTTAAATGGCAATAAAAGATCAAATGTATCTCCTGTTTTACTCATGTCTTTTCTCTAGTGTGAGAAGAGATGTGAACAACAATGTTGGGGAAAGTTACTTTTTAAAGTAATGCATTACAATATTATGTTACTCCCTAAAAAAGTAACTAATTACGTTACTTAGTTACTTTTTACGGAAAGTAATGCGTTACATTACTTTTGCGTTACTTTTTAAATCTGGGCAGGGCTTGCCTGTTTGCTTTTAACATAAAAAGTTCGATTTGTAGCAAATCTAAAAGCCCTTTCACACTAAAAAGTGAAATGAATAAGCCTAAGGCTGAAGGAAAAGTAAATTCACAGCTGTAAAATGAAAAATGAAGCACAAATGTTAATCTAAAGTAAGTTTTGCTTATTAGTATGGTTGAATTGGATCAACAAAGGTCAGTAGCAAAGACACTGGTTAATAAAATGGGATTGATTGCATAAAAGAAACAAAAAGTAACTCCGATATTTTCTTGTAAATGAAAAATAATGCATTACTTTACTAGTTACTTGAAAAAGTAATACCCAACTAATTTTTCATCAAATGATCATCCAAGCTGATTCTATGCTAATTTTGTGTGGTGTTTGGTTGTTTACAGATAAGAAGTTCATCATAGCCAATGCCCGGGTCCAAAACTGTGCAATTATTTACTGTAACGACGGATTCTGTGAGATGACTGGATTCTCACGGCCGGATGTCATGCAGAAACCTTGTACATGCGACTTCCTGCATGGCGAGCAAACCACAAGACACGCGATTGCGCAGGTGGCTCAGGCTCTCCTGGGGTCAGAGGAACGGAAAGTGGAGATTACGTACCATCGCAAGGACGGTGAGTCCAACCTCATCCTATTCTGCTGGGTCAGTGGTTTTGATCTGTGTGGAGAAAGAGAGAAAGATCAACAAAGAGAATGGCTCTGTTTCAAAACCAAGGATTGGTGCTTACTTACAGTAGGCAGCTGCCTGCTAAGGGGCTGTTCACTCAGGACGTGTGTTTGCATTACAGCAGCTTGATGGAAACTCCATCTCTGCAGCCGCTAACATGCATCTGAAAAAGTTTGTAATGATAAGTGTGTTTTATATGGTTTATAAATCTGTTGTCAAAAATGTTTAACTGCTGTTTTCCATCAATTGACCTATAGGTAAGCCCCGCCCCCCTTAGTTACTGTTGCTGCCTCAGACAAACAAACAGTTTCCCAATGTCTTACAATGACAGCTGTCACTGTGAAACCTTGTCCGAAGATGTTTTTGATTAATTTTAAACACAGAAGGACCACCTCTTATCAAGGAGCATTCAAGTAGGGCTTAAATATGCCATGGAGGGATATATAAATGATTTTAAAATAAATATGGAGAGTAACATGATTAAGTTAGAATCGAGGGTTTACAGATAGCAATGCAAACAGGAGAAATCTCATGTTAAGATCGTCACGATCACAGATGGCAACATCCAGGATCAACACTGTTCATGTACCGCAGTGTAAGATTAATGATTTTACATTTAACCAGTTTAATATGGAGAGGCACTGAAATGTAGAACTTCGTTTATGTTCACTCACTAACTTTAACTCCCTGGGGTCGACGGTCGCGCCAGCGCGACCAGATCACTTTTTTTAAGATAAGTGCGAAAGACACTAAAAATACTCTGTCGATATTAGTCACACAAATAAGAGTTATACATCATTCGAAATGGTTAAGTATATATTTTTTTGTGTACACTCACAATAACAACTGAACTTTGTGCTTTTTTTAAATAAAGGAAACAAACGGGGTGTTTTTTCTGTCTTCACTGTCTCTGCGGACTGTGATTAGGAACGCCTCAATAACTTTATCCTTAACTCGGTGGATGCTCAGCACACAAACAGTTTAGATGCATCAATAGAAAGTTTGATATCTCTACTTTTAAATAAAGCAAATATTCTGTGTAATCCTTATGAAACGCCATGTAGAGTTTTGCACTCTTGAGCGTTCTCACATTCTTTCTTCACAGCACTCCAACTTGATGGGCGAACATTAGCTGTGATAGTGTCTTTTGTCTCCCCTGGTGTAAATTAAATGAATATTCAGAGCTATTAAAAAAACTTACTTTCAAAATTCAAATTATTATATCATTGATTCTCACATCATTTTGAAGTAAATATTCTAGCCTACAAGACTGATCACTCAAATGATTTGGTCAGAACTATTCAGCAAGTGTTTTATGGCCTTATTTCAGCTACATGTTTTTTTTCCCCAAAATGTACTAACCATGCACATGTTTTATTTATTTTTTTCTAAGAAATGCAAACATGTACATCCATCTTTCTACATGTTATTGTAGCACAATTTGTGCTGCACAAAAAAATACATATTGGCAAATAGTATGTTATAAGTAGCTGAAATGTCAGGGCATGTCAACACACCTCAAGGGCCCCAAAATCACCTTGAGCAGATGAAAAATGCCAGATAATGAGAGTATGACAACCAGAAAATGACCGCTGAATAATAAAATAAATTCCAAATTCCATTGCCAATTCTCTCAGGATACCTGGAATCAATGTTACAAGTACCTCAGGCACATTGTTTTATTACGTTTATTATGCAGCTGATACTCTACTGCCATTGGCTCATCTGTGTTTGAGGGGAGGGGCTTACTGATAGGTCAATTATGGTATATATATATATATATTTATTAGGGCTGATAACGCGTTAATTAGATTAATTAAACTTTAAAAACTGTAAAAATATATATATATATATATATATATATATTGTTACAAAAGGGACGTAGACAGGTGGATCCAAGTGCAAACTTTTAGTGTGTAGTGTGAAGGTCTGGGGCCGGCATCGAGCAGAGTAATCCAAGGGCAGGCAAGGGGTCGAAAGGCAGGCGGAGGAGACTCAGGAAGCCAGGGAACAAACGGGATCGGCAACAAGAAAACAAAACACGGGAAAACGCTCGGAATTGACAGAAACTGTACAAGACTTCGCAAACGGCTGTGTGTGTGAATGGCTTTTATACTGTGAGTGATTAGGTGTAATGACTGCCAGGTGTGTGAGGGTGAAGGCAAGATGGCCGACAGGGGTGAGAGGTAACAGGAAGTCCATGAGAAGTGGATTATGGGAAATGTAGTGAATGAATGGTCCATAGTGAAATGAAGGCTCCCTCTAGCGGGGAGTAGAGGGAGCCACAGTGGTACAGTTCATGACATATATATATATATATATATATATATATATATATATAAACGCATTTAACGCACATGGCCCCGCCCCAGACCAATGTGGGTCATCTGACATTTCATACAGTTGATTGATGACAAAAATATGAGGCAGTGCAACAACTCACTGCGTGATAGAGCCTAGAGAACAGAGTTAGAATGTCCCTAAAATTCAAGATATGGGACAAAAAATGCCCGTTTGAGTTTTTGTCTCATACTTACATCATATAGTTAAGCAATATCACACGAGCAATAGGCTATAAGTGCAATATCACACGAGTGAAAATGTGATACTGATCTTACAACAGTTCAGTAGGTAAGAAGTTATTTAGACACAATGGTGTCTGTTTTGCTCAATTTTGCCAAGGAAAATATAAAGACAAAGCAGAATGAGCAACACACGCAACATTTCATTTCTAAATGCATGTTTTGAATAATTGGGTGAACCATTTGGCGCATTGGATTTGAAACGGCACTGCACAGACCCTATAGGTGTATGCCATCAAAGTACTGCGAAAGCGATTCAAAAGCATAAGGAGCCATCTGTTCTGTAGCTCTTCCAATAATTTCCACTGCGGACCCTTTTTTTTAGATTCCTGTTTGTGGCCCCTCCACTTTCAAATTCGTTTGTTAAATTAATGTCTTGTATTGTAGAATGCACACTCAGCACCGCAGAGAGTTTTGCGTGATCGTTAAAACGAAACGAAAGTAAAAGGGGCACGCACATTCAAAAGCATTTTTAATACCCCACGTTTAGAGAGCGACTCCCCAATGCACTCAAATTAGGCTACATAACATCTACATACATCTAGACTGTTATTAGTATGTAGGCTGTGTTGTCTATAGCTCTATCATGCTTAAAAAATCGGTCTCTATTTGCACTTTGAAAAAAAGAGAGTTTAATAAAAAAGTTTAATGTTTGAAAGCAAAGGAAAGAACAACCATAATTATTAGTACTGTAACTGTACTATAATTATTATTTTTAATAATCAAATCTTAATAATAATTACTAAGAACTACTATAAATGCATAGTAAGTAATATAATTATAATAATAATGTTATATATGAATAATTTATATTATGAAATACTTCACAGTTCAAAAGTATTTTAGTGATATTTATTCATTGATTTGTTTAAAAAAATAGAATTGGAATAAATAAAAAAATAAATACATAAATAAAATGCAGTTAGATGTGTTTCTCTTGTTTTGTGTTTTTTTTTTTTTTTCCATGAAAATGCATAAATACAGATTTATGGCTGGTAACAAAAATATTTATGGCTGGTAAATTAAGTCAATGGCCATTGTCAGGTGTGACAAAATGTTATTAAAATGGAAAATTGTTTCCAATAGAATCTGGCGATAAACTAAATGCTGCTAAACTAAACTGAGGCAAAATACACCAACAAGCATACATAATACACACATTTATTGGGTAAATAGTGAAGTTGTAATAATTTACAATACTAAATTAACTCTGTGTATTATTACACTTAGTTTAAATGCACATATGACGACTTAAAATACTGTCTAGGTAGGCAGTTCACTAGGTTTGGAACTAAACAAGAAATGTGAGTAGTGTCTCTTTTTCACACGCTCTCTTTCTCTTTTGTTTTCGTCTCGGCTACAATATCGTAAGCGTCTCATTTGGTGGAGAGGAAAGCTGATTTCAGCTGAAGTGTGCAGTGAAGCAGACTCACTAATGTGGGCATCCTTACACCCGCCTAGAGCTACTCAGTCAAATTCAGCCCTCAGCCTGTCCAATCCCTTCAAACACACGGGATTAAAGAAAAACACACGCCAGCGTCTGCTGCTAGAGCTCAGATCGGCCTCTGCTAGCACTGTTTGAACAGCTACACAGGAAGACGCTTTACTGATGAGACAGAATCCCAGCGTGCGTTAGATGAGCCGTGAGGTCTTAAATTATGCTCCGATGATATTTATTTTCATTAGATATTTTGACATAATATAGCTCCCTTTTTATTGGGGGAATTAAAATGACTAATTAAAAAAGCCCCAAAAAGTTTTTATGAAAAATAACTTTTTTTTTTTTTTATTAAATTATGCAATATTTTATTTCTATGAAATGTGCTGGCATAAAAGAGCTCCATATGCAAATATAAATGCAAATATAAATATATATTTTTTTGTTTATTTGGAGGGAATACAATATTGTTATTTTTTTTTAAAAAATAATTTATCAAAAATGATAATAAAAAATAGACATAAAATAGCTCAAATGACATAAAATATAAATATTTACTTTTTATTGGGGGAATTAAAGTGACTAATTAAAATAAAGCCCCAAAAAGTTATGAAAAAATAAAAAATAGTATTTTTTTTTTAAATAAAATGTTTTGGAATATTTTATTTCTATAAATATAATTTTTGTTTATTTGGAAGGAATGCAATATTTTGTTTCACAATGGAAAATTGCCAGAATATAATATTTTTGAAAAAAAAAAAAAAAAAAGTATATATATATATATATATATATATATATATATATATATATATATATATATATATATATATATAGAAAGATTTATTTTATTGGGGGAATTAAAATGACTAATTAAATATAGTCCCCAGCTTTTCTCAGAAATTAAAAATATATATATTGTTAATGAAATGTTATGGAATATTTTATTTCTGTTAAATATTCTGACATAAAATAGCTCCAAATGCATAATAAATATAGATTTTTTGTTTATTTGGAGGGAATAAAATATACATATTTCCACAATGGAAAATTCCCAGAATCATAATTTATAAAAAAATATAATAATAAATTATTCATTTGGAATATTATGAAATATTTTATTTCATTAGATATTCTGACATGAAAAAGCTCCAATGACATAAAAATTTACTTTTTATTGGGGGAATTAAAATTACTAATTAAAAATAATCCCAAAAAGGTTTTTGTTCTGGAAAAATTACAATTCATTATTATTATTATTATTTTTTGTTTGTTTTTTGTTTATTTGGAGGGAATAATAATAATAATAATAATAATAATAATACAATATATATATATATACACACACACACAACTGTAAATATTATTACTGTAGTTGTACCTTTGTATATAAAATAATAATTATAATAAGAAGAATTTTATTCATAATAATAATTGCTAATAACTACTAAATAGTAATGAATAATAAGGATAATAATAATAAAAATAATTTTATACATTAATAATATTATTAAAAGTAAAAAAAAAAAAAATATATATATATATATATATATATATATATATATATATATATATATACAATGAATACCTCACAGTTCAAAAATATCATAGTTATATTTATTTACTGATAATAATTAAAAATATAATAATATAAGAATATGATATTTGATATTTTGAGAGTAAATAACTTTAAATACATAAAAATAAGTTTATTAACTGTTTGTGAAAACAAAATATTGTGGCTATGAGATTTAGACAAGCAAGCACCAATTTATTATTATAAATATCTACAAATAAATAATTAATTGAATAATATCATATGAGATATAAATTTACATTTTAAAAAACAATTTAAAAAAATTTAAAATTAACTGAACCATAAACATGCAAATGTGTTGTTAAAGTATTAAAATATTAACCTTAAATATTAGAGAGACTTCAATAAATATTTTACACCAAAGGCGTTTGGCTGACAAAAATATAATTGATAATCTAATATACATAAAAATCCCCTATGAGCAAATGCAACTGAAATCATTTTAAAAATAATAGTACCAATACCAACGATTTATAGTAAAAATGTTCTGTGAAAGACAAAATGTATTAAACTAACCAAGAGGTAGGAGAAATGTACAGAAAATATGTAACAGTGCAAAAAAAAAAAATCAAACGTGTTGGGTCTGAAAAACAGCATATTTTATAGTTCGAGACCCTTTTAATTGCAAGAATGCAAGGAATAAGCTAACATTTAAGTAATATACCATAGAGGGATTGTGGCTGTGAAATAAACATGGTAAACTGTCTTTTTAATATCTAATAAACACATAACATCATAATCTCTGTAATAGTGCATGAGTATAACACTGACATGGTGCCTAGAAACTGTTACATACTGTACTAGGTACATACTAGAAAAAAGTCAATAGCTAAAAACCTTTAACAATGAGCTTCAGCTGGGGAATATATATATTAAAGCCATTGTTTAATCACTCGCCTTTGCAGTTTCAGCTGAGTACTGCAATTTAATAGCACCTGGTGTAGGGCGATTTTAACAGCCATCTCCCTGAACGTAGATATTAATAAGCAGCGTTTTAGCTAGCATAAAAGCAGGACTGAAACGCAGACTGAGCCTCATTAAGGAATCATTAGAGGTTCGGTTAAAGAGTGCTATCAAGCCGAGAGTGAAATTCAACACCCTGTACACACGGACTAACAATATATCACATCAGAGAGCCGCAGCTCACCTGAGACCCAGAGCTTCTGCCAGAAACCTTGTGCAGGTCTATTCGGCCAAAGATATGAATTATAAAGAAGGTGTAATTAAATTTGAGATAGATAAAGCACCTCAATGAAGATGTTTAGGAGAAAAAGCACCTCTAAAAATGAGGTAATCAAGATCTGATAAGACGTTTGTTGATGTTTAATACATAAAAAGATGTATTAAACAACGTGCGATGCATTACGTTTATTAAAAGTGACAGTAAAGACATTTATAATGTTGCAAAAGACTATTTCAAATAAATGCATTTTTTTATACTTTTTTCATCAAAGAATCATGGAAAAAAGATCATTTATAATATTTATACATTTATAATAATAATAAAAATTTATTGAGCAGCAAAGCAGGATTTTTGAATGATTTCTGAAGGATCATGTGACACTGAGGACTGGAGTAAAGGTGCTGAAAATTCAGCTTTGCATCACAGGAATGAATTCTGTATTTCTGTATTTTTAATCAAATAAATGCAGCCTTGGTGAGCAGAAGAGGCTAGTATGATGAAAAAAAATATAAGTAGTTATAATAATAATAATAAAAATATAAATGGCTATATTGATATAAAATAGCTCCATATAATAAATATACTGTTTTCTGACATTTATGATAATAAAAAATGTTTCCTGACTAGAGTAATGATGCTGAAAATTCAGCTTTGCATTACAGGAATAAATTACATTTTAAGATATATTCAAATAGAAGTTATTTTAAATTGTACTAATATTTTACAATATTTATGTTTTTTTATTTTCTGTATTTTTAATGAAATAAATGCAGCATTGGTGAGCAGAAGAGGCTTCTTTGAAGAACATTAAAAAAACTTGACCCCAGACCATTGAATGCTAGTATATAAGATGCAAATTAAATTTAAATAATAATAATAAAAAACATTGTATAGATAGATAGATAGATAGATAGATAAAACAAGCAGAAAATCTGACATAAAATAACTCCAATATAATAAATAATAAAGATACAATAACATTTTCCGACATTTATGATAATAAAAAATGCTTCCTGAGCAGCATATCATGTGACACTGAAGACTGGAGTATTGATGCTGAAAATTCAGCTTTGCATCACAGGAATAAATTACATTTTAAGATATATTCAAATAGAAAATACTTATTTTAAACTGTAATAATATTTCACAATTTTTATGTTTTTTTTTCTGTATTTTTAATCAAATAAATGCAGCATGGTGAGCAGAAGAGGCTTCTTTCAAAAACATTTAAAAACCTTGCTGATCCCCAACATTTTGAATGCTTTCCACACTGGTTTAAGTTTGGTCAACATTAAATGTTAAGTTGTACTACATGATAACGTAGATATTTGAGTTGAGTAAACTTAAATTTTAAGGCAGCACAAACACTTACTGTTTTAAGTTGAAACAACTTTTTTTTGTTTTTTTGTTTTTTTTACAGTGCACACAAATAACCATATGCTGATGACAACTTCTTGAATAATCAAGTAGACACTTCACAAATAAAAGGAACCCATCTCATTTGAGCTTTTCTCTTTATATTGTTACGTAATGTGAAACAAAAAGAGCTTCACATTATGTAACACTTGAGTTCGAAACAAAAGATTAAAAAAAGCTCAACTAATATAATAAAAAGGCAAAGTTCTGCCTTAAAAAAAACTCAATCTACTATAGCACCTGATGACAATCTGAAAAGTGCTTTTTCATAGCTACACCTGTGACTTCAAGCAGTTTTAACAAATAAGGCACAATGATTTGATTCGCAGTCCCTATGTTGCCATGAAAGCAAATCAATGTGTGTGCAGATCAGGCCACAAAGCTGTCATGACCCCTGGTAAGGAGTTTGTTTAGTACTTCCAGGGCGCGTTGCGGATGAAGAGGTTTGTGGGTAATGGGCTCTGATGTCACACGAGTGTTGTCGAGCATATGGAGATGTCAGCTCATGTGTAGTCTTAATGGAGTGGTTACAGCGGTGCATCTGACACCTCAGTCCCAGCTCGTGATGGATTACGGCGCTCATGCAAAGCTGATGAGCCATCTAGTTGTTTATTTATTTTGATACACTTGCTCGTAGTGTCGTTCCTGAACAGAATCTGCTGTTTGAGGTAGTTGTTTAGAACGAAGCTTTGCTGTTGAGTCAGTGAGGTTTCGTAATTGCTCTGTGGCGCAAATTATGTTCAAATTATGGGATATTAATTTAATTCCCATTAGATATGCTGACACAAAATAGCTTTAATGGCATACAGATAGAAATCTTTTTCGGAATTAATTGGAGTGATTAGTCCAGATGATGCATGTCTTTTTGTTGTTGTTGTTGTTGTTGTTGTTGTTTAATTGGAGGAACAGGGTTCCCACTTTAAGCCAAATGTCAAATTCCCTGACTTTCACTGACTAAAAAGCTGAATTTCCATGACTTATAATTAGTGTTGGGGGTAACGCATTACAAGTTACGTAATAATATTACTTTATTACTTAACTAGTAAAGTAATGCATTATTTTTTAATTTACAAGAAAATATCTCAGTTACTTTTTGTTTCCTTTATGTATTTAATCCAATTTTATTAACCAATGACTTTGCTGCTGACCTTTGTTGATCCAATTCAACCACACTAATAAGCAAAACTTACTTTAGATTAACATTTATGCTTTATTTTTCTCATTGCTGAATAGTGCTGAACTTCCTTTTCCTACAGCTCTACTGTACAGATGTGAATTTACTTTTCCTCCAGCCTTAGGCTTATTTATTTCACTATTAAAAACAAACAAGCCCTGCCCAGATTTAAAAAGTAATGCAAAAGTAATGTAACGCATTACACTGTGAAAAAAAAAAAAATCTGTAAAATTTACAGTAGAAAACCGGCAGCTGTGGTTGCCGGAATTTAGCAGAAATTTAGTAGCAATGTTTAACAGTTTACGGTTTTCAGTTAAATTTACAAGTAAATACCGTAATTTCATTAACTGATATAATTGTAATGTACCAACCTATTGAAGTACTGAAATCTGTTTTATACCCTTATAATACACTAATAAACCACCAAAACCAGGTGATGATGAGAAAGTCTCATGATAAACTAAAGCCCATCACAAGCAGCTTTTAAATATTAACATATATAGAAGGTGCACAGTGTCATTCCCTCAAACACTAAACACCATCATACGAATACACATGAAACTGAAATAATGCAATAAACATTCCTTTAACAACATTAGATGTAGCATACAACCCTAATGTACAATCCTGCTAAGAAAAAACTAAGAAGAAAGAGTTATTTCAACAAAAAAAACATCAAATTTTAAAAAATGTAATGCAGGGACTTCTGGGAATGTCAATTCATGGAAATTTTACAGTCTTTTACCGTTAACCATTTAACAGGTTTTTACTGTAGCATTTTTACAGTTTTTTTTTCTGTTAAATTCACAGTCATTTTTTACAGTGTACTTTCCATAAAAAGTAACTAAGTAATGTAATTAGTTACTTTTGTAGGGAGTAACACAATATTGTAATGCATTACTTTTAAAAGTAACTTTCCCCAACACTGCCTATAATGAACGGATAAATCCATTTGCAAGCTTTATTTACTTGTTTACAGATGTTTTTAGTACAAAACTATGGAAACCCGTTTCTGCCACTAAATAAAAAATAAAAAAGATGAAGATAAAGATAAAACTTGCAATTCTGACTTTTTTTCTTGCAATTGTGAGTTTGTATCTTGCAGTTCTGACTTTTTCTCAGAATTGTGAGATATAAACTCATTTCTAAGGAGAAAAAATACTGATATGTTCACAGACTTGCGACTTTCTATCTCACAATTCTGACTTTATTGAAAGATATAAACTTGCAATTCTGAGAAAAAAAAGAATTGTGAGTTTGTATCACATAATTGTGAGAAAAAAAGTCACTATTGTGAAATAAGCAGTGTTGCCAACTTAGCGACTAGATTTAACGACTTTTCAGAACCCCTTAGCGACTTTTTCCAAAAAAGTGCCTAGCGACAAATCTAGCGACTTCTTGGACAAACTTTATTTAGTTTCTGAGACACTCCGGTACTGCTACACGAGCGCGAGGTCTTGCTTTCCCAGCGCGGGGTGCAGGCTCTCTCTATCTCTCTATCTCTCTCTCTCTCTCTCTCTCTCGCTCTCGCTCTACCTGCGTCTGCTCTGTTCAGTGAACGGCAGAGAACAGTACTTTCAGATTTAAAAAAAGATATTCTGTTGCTTCTAATTCTTTCTTAAGCGTATATGTATTTGCTTTCATAATGTCCTAATTATGAATCCGGATTTTAGTGTAGATTAATATCTTTGAGAGCTGGTTATGTAGTCTTAATGGGCCGCATTTCAGTCACTATTTCATATTCACCCCATTGTCTGACAACAGAAAAATATGTCAGTGTATCTGTGAAATATATCAATGAAAACCGGTTTATTGTGAATTTGACTGCATTATGCAGTATGTGAGCACAGAGAGGCAAGAGGACATGGCGAATTGATGTCGTGAATATGCTAATTAGCGTATGATGTCATCTAGCGACATTTGGCAACTTTTTTTATTAACCTTTTTTTATTTAGTGGCGGAAACTGGCTTTTTCTGTACTATTTCTACAGAAATTAATTTATGGTTTTTATGATTTTAGGAGTTAAACACACATTTTCTGTTTATAATCAAGTTCATCATTCAGGTTTTCTTTTTATTTCTTCACATTTAGTTTTTGCTTTTCTATCATCTACTTTTCACATCCAGTCTTTGAAGTGGCATTTTGTAGCCAAAGCTCTGTAAATGTACATTTTCCTGGCATGTTTGCCGTAGTTATCAGGTACAGCCCTGGTGACTGCATTTGATTTAAGTGATTGCCAGTTGACATGCGGGAAGGGAATTAAATGGCGCTGATAAATACCCTAACCATAAAAATAGGCAAAATGTGTAAAACAATGTGATAAAAAAAAAAAAAAAAAGTCTATATAAAAAAAAAAAATAATAATAATAATAATAATAATCATGCAGCTGTAATGTAAACAGTGCAAAATATTTTGCGAGGATATCGCATGCCACTTGATCTTGTCACATCCCTACTTAGCAATTATCATTGTAATTAATCAACAGGGTAAGTAAGGCAATAACTATTAGTTTTTTTAGTTTTTTTTTTTTTTACCCTATTCACCTACAGGGTGAATTGACATTATTTACTTCATATCTTATCGGACATGTCTATTTCTTTTGTGGTTTTCATTGAATGGTGGAGAGAAAAGCAGTCGGTGTGATGGGGAAACGATGAGACCCGTATTCAAACTCGGGTCACCAGCACACAAGCACTATTGCGCAACACGTCAGAGCACATTTACTAACCGCTGAGCCATGTCTCTGACATTTTGCATTATTTTTTATAGAAACTATATTTTAGTCCCCTGTGACAATGTCATTGCTTGCATATTTGTGACAGACAGCGCAGGTCATGGTGTCACTGGCAGCGTCTGCGTCTCTTTGTGAAACTGCACCTGTCAGAAAAATGTGAAAACACATCGTCATTTAGTTCCTCGTAATAACGTGAGGAATTTTACAGGTGCAGTTCTGGGGGAAAACAGCCTAGATTTGCAATATGGCACATTTTCAGCAGATGTTTTCTTTAGTAGATGGTTTGTACTGACTAACATTCATCAAATGAAACCATGCATAGTTGCAGTTTCTAACAAAGTAGTTGTTTTATTTGAAAAAAAACTTTTGTGACCCTAGACCACAAAAGCAGTCATAAGAGTATATTTTTTTTTAATTGAGATTTATATAAAGCTGAATAAATAAGCTTTCCATGATATGATATATGGTTTGTTAGGATAGGACAATATTTGGCAGCGATATCATCATGGAACATGATTTTTACTTAATATCCTAATGATTTTTGGCATAAAAGAAAAGTTGGCTATTACTACAAATATGACTGTGCTACTTAAGACTGGTTTTGTGGTCCAGGGTCACATTTCATTTGATGCTTGATAAGGGATAATTATAGGCCATGCATGTACTGTATAAAGACTACACAAATAACAAATTAGATATCTTTAATGACTTTAAGTTCTTCTAGACATCAGTGAGATGAAATTGAAAGCAAATGAGACTTTTACTTTTGTTTTCTGCTTCTCAGACTTTTCTTTTTTATATAAGTGCTTTAGTAATCTTTGAAGTTTCTCAGTAATATCACATTTTCTCAGCTATACCATTTTAATTAAAACTAAAGCTATTAAGACATTTGTTAATTGAAATACATAATATGTAAATATTAGATGAGAAATGTAAAATAAAGGAAAAATGTGAAATTTTGCAAAACTTACTAATAAAACTAAAACTATTGTTAATGACTAATTTCGATTTTTTTTTTTACTTTTTACTATTATGTATTTTTATTTCTCTTTTATTATAATAATAGAATAACTGTAATTACAGTATGTGTGTGTGTGTGTGTGTGTGTGTGTGTGTATATGAAAAAAAAACAAATTAAATTCCTAAAACCTTAACTAAAATTAAAATGGAAAATATAAAACCTGATAACCTAATTCAAAATAAAAACTATAATAGTATTAATGATTTTTTATTTCTCTTTTATTATGAGAATAATAATTACAGTGTAAAACTCCAATAAACAAAATACTAAAAAAAAAACTAACTGAAATAAAAAAAATTTAGACAAAAAATAAAAATATAGACAATGTATATGAAAAAAACAAAACTAAATAAAATTCCTAAAACTTAAAGTCAAATAAAAAAGTAAAATTAAAATAAAGATGGAAAATATAAAAGACTATTTAAAATATTAATAACAACTATAATAGTAAATTAAACTAAAATCCCATGAAATTACTTAAATTATATAAACAATATAAAAATAAAAGTTACTTAAATAGATTAATAAAAACTATAATAGTATATACAAATATTAAATTGTTAATGACTAATTTAGATATTTTTTTTCTTTTATTATGAGAATTACTGTAATTACAGTTTAAAACTCCAATAAACAAAGTACAGCAACAACTAAACTAAAACTGAGGCAGGGTTAAATATTTTTGTTTTATTTATATATATATATATATATATATATAAATATATGTGTGTGTGTGTGTGTGTGTGTGTGTGTGTGTGTGTGATAATTACTAGAAATTACTAGAAATGTATCTAAAAATACTAAATACACAATGAAGACAATATAAAAATGAAACCAGCTTAAATATATTAATAAAAACACTAATAGTATAGAAAAATATTAAAGTAACACTGGTGTGAGTCCCAAAAGTCAGAGAGCTCAATAAGAGCTCAAACATTTCTCATCAAACTCTAATGAATTAAACTGTATTAATTATTAAGCAAGTACAGGAGAAACTCCTGAAACTGGAGCTCATATAAAATATGAGATGAAATATGAGATGACAGAGCAAAAAACTTTCCAAACAAACACTTATGCTGTGCATATGTCGGAGAGGTTTCATTTCACCATCAGTCATTGCTTCTTTATCGTGCGTTTGCTCCTCGGTGAACATGTCAAAGCATGTGTTTGTTGGATCTGTCAAAGTAGCTGCTCACGAGCATCCCGTCCTTTAAAGGACAAAAGTTGACACCGATCGAGCGTGCCGGAGCTAAAGAGATAATGAGGCGGTCGCAGAAACGCCGCGGGACCGGAGCCATGTGGCGAGCGAAGGTGCTGGGTTTCAGCCGCTCCATCTCCTCCGTGAAGGCCTTTATGCTGGTCTTTCTGAAGGCTGGAGGGGATGGAGGGCTCTGGAGGTACAGTGTAACAGCAGGTGCAGGATGGTTGCTCTTGAAAGGGCAGCATGCATTATTAAAGGGCCACCACCTCTTTGGTTACTCTTGCATCTGTTATGAAATAGTGGCATGTGTTTGGCTGGTCAGACGCATACATGTCTGGCAGAGAGAGTGAACGCGGTCAGCCAATCAAAATAAAGAGCCTTCGAAACATATCATGTTGAATTCGAGGTCAGGTGTCGTCTGTGCGTTGTCCAAATCAGTCTGTCATATGGGTAAAGCAGTTTATCATAGTATCTAAAACAAAAATCAATACTAAAACACTATTAAAATACGTTTTGTTATTTAATATAACAGGATAAAAGAAATAAATTAAAGAAAATATTAAAAACCAAACTTGTTTTTATTATTTTAGTCAGTTGCCTGGGCATCATTTCTCATTTTCACTTTTTTAAAATTGATGTAGAATAACTAAAACTGAAATAAATTATTAAGTAAATTAATAAAAAATACACTTTTAAATAAGTCTCTTCTGCTCAACAAACCTACATTTATTTGATCCAAAATACAGCAACAACATTTGCTGTATTTTGTATTTTTATAACATATTGTGAGATATTATTACTTTTTGAAATAACTGTTTTCTATTTGAATATATTTTAAAATGTAATTTATTCCTGTGATCAAATCTGAATTTTCAGCATCATTACTCCATTCTATAGTGTCACGTGATCCTTTAGAAATCATTCTAATATGCTGATTTGCTGCTCAAGAAATGTTTTATTAATATTATTATTATCAATATTTAAAACTGTTGTAAATAAAAAACTGAAATAAAAAGCTTTTGTAACATTATATACTATAGCATTCAAAAGTTTAGAGTATATATTTATTTTTTTGGGGGGGAAGGAAATGATAGAAAGAAAGAAATTATAGAAATTTCCCTTTTATTTAGCTAGGGTGCTTTAAATTGATCAAAAGTGATGATAAAGACTTTTCTAATGTTACAAAAGATTTCCATTTCAGAGAAATTCTGTTCTTCTGAACTTTTTTATTCATCAAAGAAACCTGAAAAAAAGATTCTCAGCTGTTTTCAACATAATAATAATTATAAATGTTTAATGTTTAAATGTTTTTTATTTTTTATTTTTTTTAGCAGTAGATCGGAATATTAGAATGATTTCTGAAGGATCATGTGACTGGAGTAATAATGCTGAAAATTCATCTTTGATCACAGGAATAAATTAAATTATAAAATATATTTAAATAGAAAAATGTTATTTTAATAAAATACTTTTATAATATTTTAATAAAATAAAAATACTTTGGAACAAATAAATGCAGACTTGGTGAGCAGAAGAGACTTCTGAAACAAAATGACAAAAAGAGAGAAAAAAAGGCATAAAATTATAATAAATATAAATGATCATAAATATTGTCCAATATCTTCTGATATTCACACTTTGTGAAAAATGTATAAAGAATTTGTATAAAGAAAATAGTTTGTATGTATAAGATTTTGCATAAAGAAAATAGTTTATATAAATAATAGTTTTTTCTTATGTACCATGAGGTGTATGTATTTTAATTAAATATAGTTTTATTGCATTACAAATTTATTGCAAATCTTAAAAAGAAAAAAAAGTAATAGTCTTCAAAATTTGTCTTCTTTTTATTCATTTATATTTTTAATTGTTTTGAAGTATTTTTACATTATGGTAGTATTTGTTGAGCTACTTTTAAGCTAATTTAAATAAAAACATAATAAAAAATTACAATAAGTAAATAAATAAAATAATTGTATAACAATTAAATATTTTTTTTAAGTAAAAAAAAAAACTTTTTAATTTAATTCTGAAAGATGGGACAATTATGAACAAATATCAGCTTATATTTCAGCCCAGCCCTGTTCCTCACAAATGATCATATGGCTTCAGAAGACTTTTTTTTTTTTTTTTTTTTTGCGCTTCTTAGTATAAATAAGCTACTAAACGATGACAATATCCATTTTTGGGTCATAGTTCACCCAAAACTGATGAGATCATTTTTTCAGTGATCAATTTTTGGGTGAAATATCCCTTTAAGTATAATTTGTGCTTGTGTTTGATCCTTTACGACAGTCAGTGACCGGTTGCATAAAAGTATTAAAAGTTAGAATCTTACAAATCTTTAAAAAGACTAGTCTTAAAAATTAGTCCTCTTTATTTTATTATTTTTAAGTAGTTTTACATCATGGTACTATTTGTTGAGCTATTTTTATGCTTATTTACATTTAAAAAACAATCATTGTATAATGAAAACAGTGTCATAATACAAAAAAACTATTATTTACAAAAACATTTTTTTTATACAAAATATAAGTGTGAATATCAGCTTAAATTCCAGTCTAGTTTCTCACTTAAAGTTATCATATGATTTAAATTTAAATAAAAAGAAAAATTAAATTAAAAATAAAATAAAAATACAAATATTTATTTTGCAAATAATAATATTGCAAAAAAAAAAGGTTTTAAAAAATCCTTTTGAATTATATATTATATTTCAGTCCTGTTTCTCACAATGGCTGCAGAAGATTTTTTTTTTTTAGCCTACTTTCATTGTTTTTTGGTCAAAATAATTCCATTTTTGGATCATAGTTCGCCCAAGTAAAAATCCTAAAGACTAGTCTTAAAAGTTTTTTGAAGTATTTATACATCATGGGAGTATTTCTGAGCTACTTTTATGCTTATTTAAATTGTAAAAAATCATGGTATAATAAAAAACAATATTACAATGAAAAAAAAAAACGGTGTACTTTAAAATATGCCTTTCATTTATTTATTTGTATTGTTTTTGGTTTGTCAGTATAAATAAGCTACTAAAGGACGACAAAATATTTTTTTTTTCACTAAAACATTTTACAAGCCAATTTTGGCATACAGTAAAAGTACAGAAATATAAATGAATCAGATGATTTGATGAGAAATGTTTGAGCTCATATATCGTCTCCATCTACTGCTGTCTTGGAGAAACAATTGAAATGTCTCCCATGTGATATTTCTGTGAACTCTTGTGTTTAAGATTCATCACGCATGTTCCATTAGCAGGTCTAAGCAGCACCAGCAGATGGGCAGTGCATTATAAAGGGCACATGTCCGTCCACTACATCAGAACCTCTTCTAATGAAACATATCTCCTCAGCTAAGGGAAGCCTTTTTGAAAGCCATCCAGAGGCAACCTAAACCATCTGCTCCTCTGCCGCTGCCAGCATCACCTACCGCTCCTTCTGTTCTCGACTGTAACGCAGCGAGATCGAATCTGCCTCGCACATGCGAATGGAACAGAGGTGAAATGGAGATCATGGTGACTCCATTGTGACATCCTTATTTAGAAAGCTTTCAGAGCGGCGTCTGGTTTTTGCATTATTGCATTATTATTTGAATGATGGAAAGGTGACCACTTAGTCAGTGACTTACCAGACAGCAGTCTTGTGTGAAGGTGCCTTCTTAAATTACAAACCGCCTTCCAAGACATCAAAACATCACGTCTGATGATCTGGAACAAATTTAAATGAGCGTTCATACAATGACATTTGGACACATGGAGCTGTACACATGAAATGCAAAGAAAACAAAAACAAGGCCAAAAATGGAAATTCTTTTCCATGACTTTCATTATTAATGAATTACCTTGTTCCCTCATTTAGGCTAACATTGTATTAATTCATTCCCTTGTTTAAACTAATTAATGCACTGTAGAAAAACATGACAAATTAAACAATTTCTAAACAAAAAGATTATTGGACTGTGTTTTAGAAAGTACTATTTCAGTTTTTCTACTTCAAAATTTTGTTTAAAATTAAAAACATGACAAATTAAATATGCGAAATAAATGAATAAATAAAATAAAATAAAAAACACCCAAATAAAATATGATTATTGGAGTATATTTAAAATAAAAAACATGACAAAGTAAACATGCAAAAAAATAAAAATAAATAAATAAAATAAAATAAAATTTAAAAACACCCAAATAAAACAACAATGATTGGAGTACATTTTACTAGAAAATACTACTTCAGTTTTTCTACTTCAAAATTTTGTTTCAAATTAAAAACATGACAAATGAAATATGCAAAAAATAAAAAAATAAAATACAAAAAAAAAATAAATAAATTAAATTAAATAAAAAAAAAAACACCCAAATAAAACAACAATGATTGGAGTACATTTTACTAGAAAATAAACTAGAAAACTTTTTTTTAACAGTTTTTCTACTTCAAAATTTGGTTAAAAATTAAAAACATGCCAAATTAAACATGCAATAAATAAATAAATACCCAAGTAAAACAAAGATTATTTGAGTATGTTTTAGAAAGTACTATTTCAGAACATGACAAATTAAAAACATGACAAATAAACATGCAAAAATAAATAAATCAAATAAATAAATAAAAAAACACCCAACTAAAATATAATTATTGGAGTATGTTTAAAATTAAAAACATGACAAAGTAAACATGCAAAAATGAATAAATAAATAAAAACAAAAACACCAAAATAAAACAACGATTATTGGAGTACATTTTACTAGAAAATACCATTTCTGTTTTTCTACTTCAAATTTTTTTTAGAATTAAAAACATGACAAATTAAACATGCAAAAAAAAAAAAAAAACACCCAAATAAAACAATGATTTTTGGAGTATGTTTTGCTAGAAAAATAATAAAAGCTATTTCATCTAGTTGCTGAGGAAGCAGTTCTTATTTTTATTTAGACCGATTTACTAAAATAGCTTAAACTACAGAAATATATATATTTTTTTTTGTATGTAGACGTATTAAAAAAAAAAAAAAAATATATATATATATATATATATATATATATATAAAAATGACACTCAACTAAATAACCAATTAATTAAAAAAATAATAATAATAAAAAAAAAAATATATATATATATATATATATTAAAATTTAAAACTATTCAAACTATTAATAAAAAATCGTATCTCAGTGATACTAAAATAACACTGCTTAGTAAACACAGCCTCAAACAATGGATTCAAATAAGTCTTGGTTCCTCCAAAGGCAGTATATGGAGATATGAGGCAGTATATTTCAAGTTTCAGCACAGCCATAGACATTCATATCTCTCTTTTAGCCCTAAGGCTGATTTCTCAAGATATAACCCAATGGATCATGCTGCTATAAGACACAGATGAGGAACAGAATATGACAGATGCCTCTCGACCATTTCAAAACATGACAGTGGGGAATATCATCACTGGTGGTTGAGCGAAATCCTGCACGATTGTAATAGCCAATCATTTCTGCTCGTGGAGTGGGTGTGAGGCTCATCAGTCTGGAGGACAACTTCAAGCAGAGCTGATTAGAAATGAAAGTAGGCCATGTCGTCTGGCTCGCAGCAGCCCCAGTAAGACCAGAGCGAAGCCACATGGCCAGCAAACTGCCAACAAAGGGTTAGTAGCTCTCCTTCCCCTCCTCCATTGCTCGTCCCTCATTGGTGGATTCCCAGACCAGTTGTGCATTAACTACAGCAAAACAGCCCCATGACACCACCGCTGTCACAGCGCATTAGACACATACTCAGGGGAAAGAGGAACTTTCTACGATTTTCTCATGGCCATTTATGGTGATACAAAAATTCCATTTCAAATGAATGCTGTTCTTTTGAACTTACTGTTTATGTGGTAGAGATTTTGGACTTTGGATTTTGGATTTCATTTGATTCAGAACAGGACTTTAAAGTGTGTATCGAGAATCTTTTTTTTTAAAAACAGGACTTCAGAGTGCATATCGTGAATCATTTGATTCGGAACGGGACTTTAAAAGGGTGTATCATGAATCATTTGATTCAGAACCGGACTTTAAAGCGTGTATCACAAATCAGTTGATTCAGAATGGGACTTTAGAGTGCTTATTGCGAATCATTTGATTTTAAACGGGACTTCAAAGCACACATTGCAAATCATTTGATTTTAAAGTGTGTATCGCAAATAATGAGATTTAAAACGGGACTTCCAAGCACGTATGGCGAATCATTTGATTCAAAACCAGGGTTTCAAGCATGCATTGCGAATCATTTGATACAGAACAGGACTTTAAAGTGCGTATCGTGAATCTTTTTTCAAAACGGGACATCAGAGTGCGTATGGTAAATCATTTGATTCAGAACCGGACTTTAAAGCATGTATCACAAATCATTTGATTCAGAACGGGACTTTAAAGTGCGTATTAGGAATAATTTTTTAAAACAGGACTTCAGTATGGTGAATCACTTGGTTCAGAACCAAATGATTTCAAGCGTGCATTGCAAATCATTTGAGTCAGAACGGGACTTTAAAGTGCGCATCGCAAATTATTTTTTATAACGGGACTTCAGAGTGTGTATGGCGAATCATTTGATTCAGAACGGGACTTTAAAGTGCATATCGCGAATCATTTTTTAAAACAGGACTTCAGTATGGTGAATCATTTGGTTCAGAACCAAATGATTTCAAGCGTGCATTACAAATCATTTGAGTCAGAATGGGACTTTAAAGTGCGCATTGCAAATCATTTTTTATAACGGGACTTCAGAGTGCATATGGTGAATCATTTGATTCAGAACCAGACTTTAAAGTGTGTATCGCGAATCATTTTTTATAACGGGACTTCAGAGTGTGTATGGCGAATCATTTCATTCAGAACCAGACTTTAAAGTGCGCATCGCGAATCATTTTTTATAACGGGACTTCAGAGTGCGTATGGCGAATCATTTGATTCAGAACGGGACTTTAAAGTGCGCATTGCAAATCATTTTTTAGAACGGGACTTCAGAGTGCATATGGTGAATCATTTGATTCAGAACCAGACTTTACAGTGCGCATCGCGAATCATTTTTTATAACGGGACTTCAGAGTGCGTATGGCGAATCATTTGATTCAGAACGGGACTTTAAAGTGCGTATCGTGAATCATTTTTTAAAACAGGACTTCAGTATGGTGAATCATTTGGTTCAGAACCAAATGATTTCAAGCGTGCATTGCAAATCATTTGAGTCAGAACGGGACTTTAAAGTGCGCATTGCAAATCATTTTTTATAACGGGACTTCAGAGTGCATATGGTGAATCATTTGATTCAGAACCAGACTTTACAGTGCGCATCGCGAATCATTTTTTATAACGGGACTTCAGAGTGCGTATGGCGAATCATTTGATTCAGAACGGGACTTTAAAGTGTGTATCGTGAATCATTTTTTAAAACAGGACGTCAGTATGGTGAATCATTTGGTTCAGAACCAAATGATTTCAAGCGTGCATTGCAAATCATTTGAGTCAGAATGGGACTTTAAAGTGCGCATTGCAAATAATTTTTTATAACGGGACTTCAGAGTGCATATGGTGAATCATTTGATTCAGAACCAGACTTTACAGTGCGCATCGCAAATCATTTTTTATAACGGGACTTCAGAGTGCGTATGGCAAATCATTTGATTCAGAACGGGACTTTAAAGTGTGTATCGCGAATCATTTTTTAGAACGGGACTTCAGAGTGTGTATGGCGAATCATTTGATTCAGAACGGGACTTTAAAGTGTGTATCGCGAATCATTTTTTAGAACGGGACTTCAGAGTGTGTATGGCGAATCATTTGATTCAGAACGGGACTTTAAAGTGTGTATCGCGAATCATTTTTTAGAACGGGACTTCAGAGTGTGTATGGCGAATCATTTGATTCAGAACGGGACTTTAAAGTGCGTATCGCGAATCATTTTTTAAAACAGGACTTCAGTATGGTGAATCATTTTGTTCAGAACCAAATGATTTCAAGTGTGCATTGCAAATCATTTGAGTCAGAATGGGACTTTAAAGTGCGCATCGCAAATCATTTTTTATAACGGGACTTCAGAGTGCGTATGGCGAATCATTTGATTCAGAACCAGACTTTAAATCGTGCATCACAAATCATCACGTACGTTCAGATGGAGTGGCACTGACAAGCTATGCAATATCACAATCTGAATCACTGATGAATCGCAAGCAATTCAGATTGTGAAATTGCGTAGCTTGTCAGTGATCTATGGCTCTATGTTTTAACTGCCTCTCAATCTGAACGCATGTGATGGAGATTTACTACTAATCACAGAACCAACTTTACTGATGAAATGCGCATGAGAATTGCGTGTGATTTATGGTGCAGCCCTAATTTATACTAAATGTATTTCGACTAATGTTTTTCATACAAATACCTAAGAACCATATTAAATTTTTTACCATGGTATTGAAGTATATATTTGCGGTTATTATCATGATCTATCATGATCTATGGATAATGTGACAAAGGTCAGAACTTCTGTTATGATGTAGATTTTTGAGGTGCACTCTTGCCATAAATTAATCTATTACTTTTCCTACATAATTTGTAACACAAAACAGTGGTAAAATATCTATTTAAGAGTTTTAGACCTTTCCAACAGTTTGTCATGATTAAGCCTAAACCAGGATTAGGTCATAGTTCAATTAAGACATTTAAGTAATTATTTTTCTAAACGTGCCTTAGAAAAAACATTACTGATGTGTATCTTGAGACTAAACAAAGGAACTGATATATTTTAAGATCAGTCAGTGCAAGTTTCTTTTACTTGAAACAGCTCAGACTTACATTTTAGTCTAGGACTACACTTGTCTGTGAAACCAGGGGATTGGCTTCCCACTGAGGGGACATGTGACAGTTAAAGGGTTATACACAGTTGTATGTGTCAAACTCCTGTCTTTGCAAGTATCTTCATAAACAATTTAGGTCTTAAGTGAAAGCAAACAGGTGAGAAAGAAAACACATGTGTAACAATATATTGGATTTGGGTAGCTCCTAAAGTGACAGCAGTCTAATATTCCTGCTCTGTCATTTATGTTAATCATACAACAAAAGCGAGAAAATCTCTCACTGCTCTTGGCTAAATTACTTTTTTAATAAGATTTTTAATGTTTTTAGAGTCATTTCTTCTGCTCACCAAGCTTGCATTTATTTCATCTAAATTGCAGCAAAAACAGTAAAATGTTGAAACATTTTTATTATTTAAAGTAACTGTTTTATCATCACTTTTGATCATCCTTTTAAAGCATCCTTGTATTTAAAAGTATCAATTTTCCAATTCACTCAACTGTTTAAATACTGCTAATAATTTTTTTTTTCTTTACTTGAACAGCAAATCAGCATATTAGAATGATTTCTGAAGGATCATGTGACACTGAAGATTGGAGTAATGTTGCTGAAAATTTAGCTTTGATCACAGGAATTTTAAAATGTATATAAATACAAAATTTTACTGTTTTTGCTGTACTTTGGATCAAATAAATATACGCTTGGTGAGCAGAAGAGACTTCTTAAAAAAAACATTAAAAATCTTACAGTCACAGTTCTGACTTTTTCTCAGAATTTTGTTTAGTAGAAATTCTGATTTTTTTTTTTTATTTAAATTACATTTTTTCGGAGTTGACATTTAACAGTTTAAGTTTTTTAAATCTGAAATCTGAGTTTACATCTCACAATTCTGACTTTTTTCATCATTCTGAGTTTACATCTCACAATTTTTGTTCCCTGAATTTTCTGTTTTCTGTTCTGGCTGCAGAAATGAATACTTTTATTTAGCAAGGATGCTTTAAATTAATCAAAAGTGATGATAAAAACATTTATAATGTTACAAAATATTTATATTTCAGATAAATGCTGTTCTTCTGAACTTTCTATTCATCAAAGAAACCTGAAAAAAATCTATTCAGCTATTTTAAACATAATAATAATGCTTTTTGAGCATCAAATCTGATATCATTTCTGAATGACCATGTGACTCCAGTAATGATGTTATTGTTATTGACAATATTGTACATCTGGTGTAAAAATGAAAATGATTGGCAAATCAGTTTTGAAAATGACCGATAATCATAAAACGCCTAGCCACCGTTGCACATAAAATGGATATTGCACCCTCACCCCTAAACATTTTCATTTATAACTGCATGAAGAGAAAACATTACAGATATAGAAATATTGCCCTCAATATTAATTCAGTTAAAAATTTAGATATTGCACATGCTTTCACTTTTCAGATGAAGCCGACAGTCCTTGAAAGCCTGAATGTTCTGCAGTCAGTCACTTTTTCTACAAAATTAAGTTGGTCATGTGTTTTCTCCTGAGTAATGTCCAGTGACACTGGATTAAAACAGTCAACTGCTGGAGATTACCCAAGCATACGCTGTAATCTGATTCCCTCTCACATGTTCATTCAGAATTCGATTGCCTGGACTCCAGCCTGTCTTCTTCGTTTTTTCTCAACCTTAATGGAGAGTCGCCGCTGTATCTTTGAGTCGTCGCCTCTAAATTGCATTACGCTTAAAAACACACGAGTGAATGACAATGCCGTAACCTATCACCTGGGGTCATTAGACACTAATAGCTCGTCTAGAGAATGAAAAGCCTCTCGGTTTGTGGGAGTTATAGAGTGAAACCTATCCCTCCGCTCGGTAATGACTTAACACAGTCGTTCCTGAAGGTATGACCATTACGGACCTATTTTTAGCCTTCAAAAGCCTTAACTCGCCCAGTGAATGAAACAAAATCTGTTCTCCCTGGAGATGGAGAAACTCAGTTGCTCGAGTTTGAGATGAAATTATGAGGGGAAAAAATGTGAAGATTACCGAAATGTTTTATGTTGCATCCTTTGATTTTTTGATGCTGCTCTTCTAAGAAATTGCTTTGTCACACGGCAATGCATTCACATGGAATACACCAATAAAATAATGCTTACTGTAATGGAAATGATGACAGGTTTTATGACACCCATCATGACACCCTACTTGATAATGAAGCGCAGCTTTCTATTAAAGATCATCATGTTAGGACTTGCCAGTCACATCTGCCCTCAAAAATACACAAAAATTCTGTTATATAGCATTATTAATCTCTATTATTAAACAGAAATATACATTTTGTGCTTTCAAAGAGACAGTACTCATATGATGCATACATCATAAAGCAATATCAATGTTGTTATAACTACTATAATACATATGTTACATAAATAGATTGTTTTTTTATATTTAGTATGAATTAGTTCCAAAAAATACAATGAAAATGTCATACTGCACAGATTTTATAATTTACAATTTTGAGCCTCTAATACCATTCATATTAATGACAATTTTAGTCACAATATATACATAATCTATAAAATGTTTTAATGTCAATGATTAAATTAACTGCACACTCACAGTGAAAAACTATTTGCAGAGTTAACTTAAAATAATTTGTAGCCTGACTGCCTAAACATTTTAAGTTCAGTCAATTCAAAGAAGTTTAGTCTTGAAATGTTAAGTTGTACAACTTAGATATTGGAGTTGATTCAACTTAAAATTTTAAGTTAAATCAACTTCATAGTACAAGTAATTTCAACTTAAAAGTACAAATCATTTGAATTCATTTTATTGTAGTAAGTTGAAATGACTTGTAGTTTTAAGTTGATTTAACTTAAGATTTTAAGGCAGCTGCTGAAGTTGAAACTGTTGAAAACTTTTTACAGTGCATGAATTAAATATTCTATTAACCTAAAAGGATTTGTAAATATCTGTACATCTCTGAAGATCATTTTAGATGCTGTCAGTATGTACTAGAACCACATTTTACATCCAAATTTACATAACAAATTTACGTTGGCTATTGAGCCATAGTATATTAAAAAGATTGGAATATTACATTGCAGATTGTCAGCTGATCCAACTGTAATTATTCTGGAAAAAGACTTTCTGTCTTACACTTTTGGTGTAGGCAAGATCCAAAAAGATATAAATACACTCATCTCAAGTGACAATGGAAAAAAAGCTATAAAAATAATGCAGCTTCATGGCCAGTAAGAAATATGTGTATATATGCCTTGCAAATGTTCTCTCTCACCATTGTCAGGTGTGACAAAAAGTTAATTTTGTACCTTGGGTGTAAGTCTTCATTCTCAAGGTCGTCAGTGAAATGCATACTTGTATTTCGATGACTGCGATGTGCCACATTGTTTTAATTATTGATGGTGGAAATAGGAATCTAATGAAATTTCCATCATCTTGAAAGGGGAACTGCGTTTCGATCAAGAGCCATTTATGTGCAGGCAACTGCAGCAGATGCCGAGTCAATAATATACTGTCATTAGCTTCATTCAGTTCATCTCTTTGCTCTCTGTACTTCAGTACCCGATTGAAGGGTTAGTTTCTTAATAACATGCGGCTCAAAGAGCAGCGACCATTTTAAAATGAAAGTAATTGATAGATGAACCCATGCTGGTCTCAGTGCAGGAAACGGAGGAATTAGTATGCAATTTTCTTATGTTGATACTAGTGTAAGCTGTTGTTTTAGAGAGGTTTGGTGGCAGACTGTCCTTGTAATTAGTGAAAGATTAATATATCAGACAATATTTCGAGATTATACTGGCATCGGCTGGTAATCCTTCCACTTTTGTTGACTAACAAAAGTGTTAATTCCTTACTGTATCAGTCTCAAAAACCTTTACATTACAAACTGAACGATCTGATTCATTGGACTAATCCTATTACGGTTTTGACGGTGAGGTAGTTTGTTATAGCCACCAAACTCGGTCAACATAATCTCGAGACATTAGGGATGCAGAATTGCCAGAGGCAACAAAGTTATGGCGAGAAATTAAAAACAGGAAGTGTCTAATAGCTTTGTCAGATTTTGATCAAACTTCAGCAGTTTGTTCATTGTATGATGCCGATCGCATAGAGGTGACTATTAGGAGTTAAAGTTATAGCGCCACCATCTGGCAGCAGGAAGCGTGTCATTTTCAAAATGTTTTAAAATCAGCCTCTTAATTTTACTCAATTTGCTTCAAACTTCATCACAATAATGTCAAACTGATGTAAAACTGTAAAGGGCAATCGACAGCATAAAATAATTTAATTTATCTTTTAATTAATGGTTTACTATTAAAATAAAAACAAAGAAATATTGTGTAATTATTTCTTTAAAAAAAAAAAGTTGTAATAATTTTAATTAATTAAATTAATTAGATTAATTTTTCAACAGTAGTAGTATTACTAGGGATGCAACAATAGCATTTTGTAAGAACCGATCCAATCCCGAAAATTCAGAGTATCTCCTGATACCGATCCAATCCGATACCAGCATAGTTTTTTTTTTTTTTTTTTTTAAATCAATGTACAATTTCTATACTTCTGTGTGTCGACCTCATCGTCATTATTTTGTGTGTTATACACAATCTACTAGGCTCCATATAGACAATTTCATTTTACTGAAAAATAACAAATGAAAAAAATATGTAATCACAATCTATGACAAAAATACTATTATAAATTTAGCAGCAAAAGACACTCTAGAAAAATCACGGGTGCACAATCATTTTATAAAATCTAGTGAAATTTGTATTTACAAATAAAAGTAAATAAGTGTATGACTAAATCAGGAAAAATGTTACACATTGCTCTTTGTGTTGTTGTAAAATACATTTATAAATAAATATATACTAATATATACTAAAATTAAAATATGTATCTTTTAAATGTATAGCACAGAAATGAAGGCCGCAACATATGATAGATAGGAAAGAACAAGATAGACTATTAATAATCTTTCATTACGCAGAAAAGTATTATAATATGAAAAGACCTAATACAGAGCGGCACAAAGCGATTATGCGCATCCTATGCCCTCCCAGTCCACATAGAAAAATACAAAGGGATGAGATATCATTGATGCGTAGTGTATTAAATCTGTGTGTTAGTTTATTAAGCCTTTTCTTTTAATGGTTTTTACCTCTGTTACTGTGCGCTCTTGAAGAGAGTTGAATTTTTTTTTTACTGTAGTAACCGAACGCAACATGTGCTGCGTCCCAATGTGCCTACTTATACTACGCCCGTAAAGTATGTACTCTTTTTGTGAATAAAAAGTACACACTTCACTTTTGAGTGTGTAGCAGAAGAGTAGGCAAGCTTTGGGACATACTATCATGCATGGGCAGTTCTAGGGTGAGTGGATATCCAGGGCTTACCCCAGACGTCCTTCAAATAAAATGAATATCCTTTTTTTTTTTTTTTAGGAGCAAGCATAATTAAACACGTAGGGCTCTATAGCCTACACATATTTTTAAGTACACTCAAAAAAAACGTGACTTAATTATGACACATATTTCCACACATTTGAATAGTTTTACCTCAAATTAATTTAGGCAATTTGAACCTTTGAATTTGAATTTAAAAGAGAAACATTCATTTTGAACCAATGAGATCAAATCATTTTGAACCAAATCATTTTTGAAAATCACATTTTTTAAGCAACCATTATAGCGGTCAGTGTTTGCATTAGTTGGTCTCTTGACCCTTACTTTTTTAATATTAGTTTTTGTTTGGCTGCTGTGACAGAGAGTAAAGTGTCCTGTATAACAGAGTTAAGTTTATTTACTGATAATATCAACCCTGTGACAATATCTCTATAATCAGACAGGTGTTTTTAAAATTTATTTTGATCAAAAAGTGTTTAAGACACACAGACATGAAGAATCAGCATGACAATCACAACAATGGTGAGCATCAAAAAAGCATGTTGTAGCCAATCAAAACTCATCCATGCCTCCCATCAAGCATAAATAAATTATGAGCTGAATTGTCTTTGTAATTTCTTTTATTCTTACTATTTTCTTTTGTTTTTATGTGGTTTTTATTAGCTTGTTTTGTGATCTTCAGAGTTGATCTGTTTATCTGAATATGCTGTTTGTCACTGTTGTTGAGATTCATACTCTGGTTCTTGATGTCTGTGTGTGCCTAAAACTAGTTTTTCAGAAACATTTTTAATATACATCACAACAGCTTGTAAGAAATTCTTCTAAAATGTATTAAAAAAATGTTCTCTGGTTGTGGGTTCACAAGGCTAAATACTCAAGATAATTATTTGACCTGAAACATTTAACTCATTTAGAGTGTAATCTCCGAGTTAAATTTCCAATAAAGAAAACATAAATTAGAGATTAGACTCCAAATGAGTTAAGTGATTGTTACAACACAATCATGATGACTTGTGTTTTGGGGCTTGTCTGGCTATTAAACTGAAATCCAGCAGCCAAACAAAATCTAATGTCAAAAACATAAAGGTCAAGATCCCAACTAATGCAAACACTGATCACTATAATGTTGCTTAATGTTGATTTTCAAAAATGATCTGGTTCAAAACTATTTGATCTCATTGGTTAATTTGAGGTAAAACTATTCAAATGTGTGGAAATGAGTGTCATAATTAAATTACGTTAGACCAACAAGTTTTTTTTTTTTTTTTTTGAGTGTAGCTCCTGCATGCATTTACACTGCACTTACAAATTGTGTAAATAATAATATGAGATTAATATTTTAAATATAACATTTAGAACACAGAAATATGAAATGATAGAAAAAAATAGAATGACACTTTTAAATGTGAGACTAAAATTGTCGTTGAGTAATTTCATCGAAAAGGATTCATTAAAAAAAAAAAAAAACTTTTTTTATGAATGGGTCAGTAAATAACTGATTAAAACATGCATTCAGAAAATGCAAATTCACTCAGTACCGAGACACTGCAGTGTGCAGAAATGCACAACATGGCTTTGCTTAGAACTAGAGTAAAAAGACAATATTTTCTCTAAGATTTAAATCACTTAATAATAACTTATTTTTTAATTGAATTGATGCCCTGACACGAAATTGTAAAAAATGCTAACCATGCATATAATCGCTCTAAATGCGTGCTTGTGTCCTAGAAAGTCTGCAATTTGTTGCTACAGTAACAATAACCTAATTTTGACAGATGATGAGATCAGTATTATGAAGTTATACACTCAGATACCTCGCAGCTGCATTTTGCTGTTTAGCCTATGTGTTGGTTTGATAGAAATCACTTGAATGCGCATGAAACCTCTTGATGCGCACAATGGTTAATAAAACATTCAGGGCTTTACTGAAAACATTCGGGGCTTCAGTCCCCTTAGCCCACTTGTGTCTTTAACGGATACTCTGTCGCATTAAACTGGCCTGTCAATCATCTTGTCACATTTGCCCTCTGCTAATGCTGTTTGACCGTAAAAAGGCACATATACAACTACTAATCGTAACCAGAGTTTTATGTTTTCTAAACAAAATGTGGTTTTAAGTCAAAACAGTCAAGTCTCTATCGTCTGTTCTCTAGAAATGACTAGATGTAGTGATTAGGTTAGGAATAGTACACCTCTAATAACACACAGGTTAAAGAGTAACTCGTCAATTGTGCATGAAAGAGGTTTAGTCTGTGAATGAGCGTAGCTGCGTAACAGCTGACAGCTCTATCCTGACTGATGTGCTCAACGCTGAAGCCCAGGAGGAGAGGAAGAGCGCAGTGAGCTCGAAAAACAGGGTGTCTAAGGCATTGCGTCAGGAGTGTTTGGCTCCTTGCCTCTGTCGCCTTTGACTTGCTATGTTGATATTTAAAAGATAATTAATATTCAGTAATATTATCAATTTAACTGTGCAATGCTGCAAGGATGTTTCTCTTTTTTCCTACATAATAAATGACTTGTGCCTCAGAGTGCACAGACGATATGCAATAACAAACGCTGTCATGTTATCTTGCATTGGGATACCTGATGTTTGGGAATGTAATCGTGTGAGACGGAGGTGATTATATCAAATCATTTTGATGACAGACTTATTCAATTATTAAAATAACATTTGAGATGTGCGATGAAACCGGTACGCTGGTTAGTTGAGTTATCTAATCACATGATCTGTTGAGTCATCATTTTTTGATGCACATCAAGGAATTTATTTCAGAAATGTGTTTCTATTATTCACATATGTCTTAATAGATAAAGAAAAACAATCAGACTCAAAGTTTTTTTTTTTTGCAAATGTGAAATCCCAAAATTTGTATGCAGATAGGTGGATGGAGACATAGCTACCGTTATTGAACTGAAATGAATGAACACTGAACCAAACTGAGCTGAATAATGACACCTTTGTCCTCTGTAAAGATGCTTAAACCTGAAATTGAAGTGGTTTCATAATTGATGAGCTTCAGAACACTGACAGTGTTACCAAACTGAACTAAATCAACATTGAACTAAATTGAGATGAATAATGAATGACAGGTCAATTCATGTTCAATGCATGATGCAATGCAAATATTTCTCTCTAGGCAAAGAGAGAACATATTATGGTTAACAACGCTGGATGATTTATTAATATATGCGGACAATGACAACACATACAGTTGAAGTCAGAAGTTTACATACACCTTGCAGAATCCGCAAAATGTGAATTATTTTAACAAAATAAGAGGGATTATACAAAATGCATGTTGTTTCTATTTTGTTTCTGACTTGAATAAGATATTTCACATAAAATATGTTTACCTATAGTACACAAGAGAAAATAATAGTTAAGAATTTATAAAAATGACCCAGTTTAAAAGTTTCCATACACTTGATTCTTAATACTGTGTTGTTACCTGAATGATCCACAGCAGTTTTTGTTGTTGTTTAGGTGATAGTTGTTCGTGAGTCCTGAACAGTTAAACTGCCTGCTGTTCTTCAGAAAAGTCCTTCAGCTCCCACAAATCCGTTGTTTTTGTTCTTTTAGCATTTTTGTGTATTTGAACCCTTTCCACCAATGACTGAATGATTTTGAGATCCATCGTTTCACACTGAGGACAACTGAGGGACTCATATGCAACTATTACAGAAGGTTCAAACGCTCACTGATGCTCCAGAAGTAAATACAATTAAGAGCCAGAGGGGGTGAAAACTTTTGAAAATTAGGTTAAACTTAACTTATTTTGTCTTCTGGGGAACATGTAACAAGTATCTTCCGTATCTTCTGAAGGGCAAAATAAGAAAAATGTACAAATCCTCATTCTGTTGAAAAGTTTTCACCCCTGGATCTTAAACATCGTTTTTTTCTTTCTTTCTGAAGCATCAGTGAGTGTTTACACATTCTGTAATAGTTGCATATGAGTCCCTCAGTTGTCCTCAGTGTGAAAAGATGTATCTCAAAACCATACATTCATTGTTGGAAAGGGTTCAATACAAAAAAAAAAAAAAATGCTGAAAAACCAAAGAATCCATGGGACCTGAAGGACTTTTCTGAAGAACAACAGGCAGTTTAACTGTTTAGGACAAACAAAGGACTCATGAACAACTATTACTAAACAAACAAACAAACAAAAAAAAACACAGCTGTGGGTCATTCAGGTAACAACACAGTATTAAGAATCAAAACTTTTGAACAGGGTCATTTTTACAAATCCAACTATTGTTTTCTCTTGTGGGCTATACGTAAACATATTTTGTATTAAATATATTTTATTCAAGTCAGTACTAAAAAATAAAATAAATTACATGCATTTTTTATGTTCCCTCTTATTTTGATAAAACAATTAACATTTTGCAGATTCTGCAAGGTGAATGTAAACTTTTGACTTTAACTGCATTATGTATGCAACAAAAAAGTGCAGTGCAAATCAGTTCACAAATGATTTTCAAGAGCGAGTTTCTAGTAAAAATTGGTTTAAAAAGGAGTTCATTTGTCTGGTTAGCTTTATCAGTTTAGCAACAAAATGCATCTTTCTCCATTAATGACATTCAAAAGTAGCTGTGCATTCTGACAAAAAAAAATCATGCTGTTAACAATGTGACTGTTTCCGATGTTGAACGTGGCAGCTGAGAAGCCGTTATAAAGAAATGCTTAAAAAAAGATGTTGTAATGTACAGATTAAAGGTTATTTGTCGCCTGACTTCTTTGTAACATGAAGCAGGTTACTGGATACGTCAGTGTTACAGACAATACCACCAGTACCGTACTCCTCAAGAGTTAACGGCTGTAATCTCTGGGGGGCTCTTAAGTATTTAACACAGGTATCTTTCCTATCTGGAACTTGAGAAGAGTCTGGATACGTGTTAGTGCTATTCCTGTAATATTCAGTGCATTATTGTTTTGGCAACAAGTCAAACAATATCTACTGCATTAGCACAACACGTCTCTGTAATGAGCAGCAGAGAGTGAAATGAAAGATTTTTGGTAACAGATGGAGAAACAGAAGAAAGAGAGAGATAAAGAAAATTGTTCCTTGAATGTTATCATAGATTACAGACTGATGACTGTTATTTTAAAGGTAAAGTGTGTAATTTCTGTCACTAGAAGCAAATGCAAAAATAATGGCAACACATGAACAGATTTATGAAATGGAAACTCAGCCCAGTCATGGAAATCTCACTTGTTATCAAGTATAAATTTAGAAATGGGGACATTTTTTGTGACATTTTTCGTTCTAATTAATTATTATGATGTTTGCTGGTAAAGACTACCTGTTTTTAATGTAATTTAATTAATCAAAAGCCAAACTGTAAATAAATAGCAAACCAATTAAAAGAGTATTATTTGTGACCCTGGATCACAAAACCAGTCTTAAGTAGCACAGGTATATTTGTAGCAATAGCCAAAAATACATTATGGGTCAAAATTATTAGGATCATTAGGATAATTAAAAATCATTAGTATATTAAGTAAAGATGTCTTCATGTTACATGAAGACATTTTGTAAATGTTCTACTGTAAATATATCAGAACTTAAATTTTGATTAGTAATATGCATTGCTAAGAACTTCATTTGGACAATTTTAAAGGCGATTTTCTCAGTATTTAGTTTTTTGCACCCTCAGATTTCAGATTTTCAAATAGCTGTAGCCAAATATTGTTCTATCCTAACAAACCAAACATCAGTGGAAAGCTTATTTGTTCAGCTTTCATGTGATATATTTGAATACAGTTTCATACAATTTCCAAAAAGTGACCCTTTTGACTGATTTTGTGGTCCAGAGTCACATATTGTAACAAAATTACAACTTAAAAAAAACACATATATAAATATGTTAATTCCAACTTTCTTTAAATGTTATTTTATGTTTGTGCTTTTGAAAATGGATCATATCTAACCCTGAGTGGGCTTATTAATTTACATTTAGACTTGATTTAAGCACAACGCATGTGGTTTCTGCAAATTGGTGCAAGTGTAGCAATTATGGAAATGGATGTCTCTGCTTGTGAGGGAAATTATACACTTTACCTTTAATTTACACCCTTCACCTTTAAAGGCACAGTTCACCCAAAAATGAAAATTCAGTCATCATTTACCTACCCCCATGTCGTTCCAAAACTGACAATGAAATTGGATAGAGACATTCTCCTTGTCTAAAAAGGATAAAAATACCTGAAACTTAGTCCATACAATTTAAAAATAAAGACTCTTAAGGAATTTTCTTGTGCAGTAATGCCATAAAAAACATTTTTGGTTCTTCAATAACCATTTTTCTTAGTGTAACATCTAAAGAAACTTTTTCCACTGTTAATGATGGAATAAAATGAAAATGTTCCATGGATGTGTGGAATCATAGAAGGTAATAAAAATATATATAGAGATTTTTAAGAGTGTATCCAAGTCATATAAACAAACTAACTGAATTAATTTTCACCTGTTTGTATGTTTAATATTGATGAAGAATAGGAAACCTGACAACAAACAGTAAATTAGCTGGAACGTTGGAATGTTCATAGCTTTTTCAAAGCCACATTTGAAACATTTAAAAGGTGTTACATGTTTCAAACAAAGGACCTTTGTTAAGCACTGTTTTTGTTATTTGAGGTTGATGAATGGCTATATTGTTTATCATAGTGATGCATCCCATAAAATTATGGTGAGCTTCACAGCTGTTCATAGTTTTTCATAGTCATAATTTGACAACAGATGTCATGTTTTATTCCAGGAAATTAAGATTCTTCAATCTAAGTTGACAAGGAATAATTTTTGCCACTAAAATTTAAAGGATTTTAATGGTGCATCTTCCAAAGCAGAAAACATGAAAAAGAACAACCCAGTTTGTTTTGGCATGTCTTTCAATGTAAGCATGTGAAAAAATGAGCTGTTCAGATTTCCCCTTGTGATGTAGAAAAGGAGATATAATTATAATATTACCGCCTCTTAATCTGCACGTTTTATTCAACAAATCGCTATCTTTTAGCATAGATTTACTGTAGTAGCACTAACTGCACAGTGGTATTGTGTCAGAAATGTGGGTATATTTGTGTCAAATTTTATTATATTATTAATGTAGACATATTAAATGCATTTTATGCATTTATACTAAATGTATTTCGACTACTGTTTTTCATACAAATACCTAGGACCCATATTACATTTTTACCATGGTACTGAAGTGCTAGATTTGTGTTTTTAACTGTTATTATCATGATCTATGGATGATACTAAGGAAGAGCAATGGTTAATTAAAAAAAAAAAAAAAAAATACAGATATTACTGATTTTGATAACCATAAATCTACATCTGCATTCTAAATCAAGCTACTACCAAATTGTATTTCTAAGAGACAATTTTGTTTAATTATTATTATTACTCACTATTACTCATTAAAACATGCAGAACTAAGAAATTATTTTTTCTATTAAGATTTAAAACAGAATTATTTTGTTAAGGAAAAATGACTGGGAAAAAGTGTGAAGAATTAAAAAAAAATAAGAAATAAGAAATAAGAAATATTTTAAAGCCAAATTTAAGTTTTTACAACTTTCACATTGTAGCAAAAACATCTGCCTTTAAACTTTATAGTGATAATTATCTATATCGACTGATGAAAATATTGCCCAACCCTAATTTGACAGTTTAAGCGCAATAGGACATGAAAGAGAATTGCGTGTGCTTCAGATGAGTGCGCTCAAAAAAAAAAAAAAAAACTATATCAGAAGTTTAAACTAATATGGCTTAAAACGCATGACTTTAGCACAACAGACATGATAATCAAAACCAAACAGATGTTTTTTTTGTTTTTTTTTGAGGATCTGAGCTACGAGCTGTAAAGGCACAACTCTAGTCTGGAAAAGGGGGCGGGGAGCTGCAGCTCATTTGCATTTAATGTGAAATGCACAAAAACTTGAGTGGTTTATGCTTCCACTCAAAATAGGCATTTTAAAAATGATATAATACATGATCTGTGCGTTATTTTGAGCTGAAACTTGTTAGGCACATTATGGGGACACCTGAGACTTACATATTGTGAAAAGGGGCATATTTGGTGCCCTTTAACAGTGAGACTGGTTGATCTGCATTGCTGCCACTTGTCTCATAGAAAAATTAACCGTTGAATATATTCTGCTATGATGACTTTTCTGATTCTGAAAGTTGTCACTTTAAATGCATACAGTGCACCTCTTCCTAACTTTGTTGCATTACTGGACATTTCCACAATGCACCATCAGTGACCGCTGTTAACAGCCAAATCTCCTTAAAAATAAAGACTTTTGGTCTTAGCTGCAGTAAACCACACTAATGCACATGACAGCTTTGATTCACCAGACTTTGTAGATTAGAGGTGACTTTCAGTGTGGTACAGGATGTAGGGAGATCTTCATTCAAATCATGTTTGTCCATCTGCTTCTGCTCTGAATGCCCAGACACTCAGTAATTCCAGCCAAACACGGCAGGTACCAACAACTGCTACCCGCAACGCAACCTAAAACAGAAATAAAACATTATATGACAACCACTAATCATAAAACATCTAGTATTTGAAGGTAAAGCGTGTAATTTCTGCAAACAAATGCAATGCAAAATTCTATTTTATGACACTAATGTTGCTGAAATCAGGGTTATTATTGTTAACTAATACTAAAACCATAAAAAAAGCATTTTCAATACTTATGAAGTAATCATAAACTGAATTAAAAATAATCTCAGCTGGCTGACAATTTCTCATTTTCATTTAGTGTCTGAAGTATAACTCAAAATAATAAAAATGGCAAAAATACACAACTACTGGAGAAAATATAAAAACAAATCAATTACATCAAATTTAAAATATTAACAAAAATTATAGTAGTATATCAAAGATACAAAAATAACACTGGCTGAATTTTTTATTTGTAAAAACATATTTAAAAAGTATTTAAGAATTCAAATCTTAGATTTTTACTAAGATCATTCTATTATCTATTGAAACCCACAATAATATTTAACATATTAGTAAGCTTAATACATAAAAAACCATCATTTATTGGGTACTTTCAATTCGGAGGTGGCCATCCCGAGCCCTAATCCTTAATTTTACATTCATGAAAATAATATTAAAATGTTGTTTGTATTTTTTTCCATTCCATCTTTTTGATTCTTTTAAAAAGTGAAATTCAAAAAAATTATTTTAGATTTTCTTTGTAAATTATGAAACTGTATGTAAAGAAAAGTGCCTCGCATTTTTCATGTCACTACCGAAATGTTTTAGTCCATTGGCTGAGACAATGATTTTGAGGTAAATTGTTTGCAAAAGTCTGTGTGTAACTTTAAAAAACATCACAACCGAACACCTTTTTTTAATGCAATTAAGCACACTTTTTGGGAGTTACTGTATATGTGTACCATTGTTCAGAACTGTGCTAGCTAATCATATGTTGATTAACATCTTTGAGCTAGCTTCAAAAGTATTTGAAGTATTTAAAATTGTCACTTCACCGAAACATTGGGTGAAGTTTTGATAGTGACATCTTTGTTTTTTTTTTTGTTTTGTTTTTTTTGGAGAGGGGTGTTATCCTATAAAATTGTCACTACTGAAACAGTCACAACCGAAACATGTCATCATTGTTTCAGTAGTGACAAAAGGGGGGGAAATGAACAATTTTAGTACGGTTATGCAGTTTTTTGTCTTTTAGTGTGTTTTAGTAGTGTTTTAGTATGCAAGTTGAAATTCTGTACGGCGATGTGGTCGCTACCAATGAATTATTGTCACTACTGAAACATGGGATGTTTTGTTAAAAAGAAAATATACTAAATTATCAACTAATTTATGGTTTTTGGTTCAATGTATAATTAAAACTAATCAATCCTTAACTTTGAATTCAGTATGATCAACTTTTACAAAGAAAAATATGATTCAAAATACAACAAATCTCATAAATTTGTAATTGTTATTGATTTAATAAAAAATTAAATAATAATAATAATAATAAAAAAGCAAAAAATATATTTACAATGTAGATGTAAGAAAATCTTAACAGGTCAATATAACACTTCTAATGAAATTATTATTAATGTGTTTCAGTAGTGAAAAAGTTTGGGGAGAGGACTACATTTTTTAAACTTTCTAAAAGAAAAAAATCCAATATGAGAATTAAAGGATTAGTTCACATGTTCATGTCTTTCTTTCTTCAGTCGTAAAGAAATGACAGGATTTCACTCCATATAATGGACTTCTATGGTGCCTCCAAGCTTGAACTTCCAAAATGCAGTTTAAAAGCATCTTCAAAGGGCTCTAAACGATCCCAGCCAAGGAAGAAGTGTCTTATCTAGCCAAACGATCAGTTATGTTTTAAACAAATTGACAATTTATATACTTTTTAACCTCAAATGCTTGTCTTGTCTCGTCTCCTTTCTGCAATGCGCATGCATAGTCTGCGTGATCCGGGTCAATACAGTTAGGGTATGTCGAAAAATAAAAAATAACCAATTGTTTGGCTAGATAAGACCCTTTTTCGTCAGCTGGGATCATTTAGAGCCCTTTGAAGCTGCGTTTAAACTGCATTTTGAAAGTTCAAACTTAAAGGCACCATAGATGTCCATTATATGGAGAGAAATCCTGAAATGTTTTCCTCAAAACACAATTTCTTTACGACTGAACAAAGAAAGACATGAACATCTTGGATGACAAAGGGGTGAGTACATATCTGTAAATATTTGTTTTGAAAGTGAACTAATCCTTTAACTGCTCTCAATAAAATCACTTCTCCACTTTTTACATAAAAATCTCTTAAATGGATGACATAAAAAGCTGTATGAGTTATATTACTCATCTGTATCTCTAACTGTTCCTCTTGACCCCTTTCCCTCAACTTTACCTGCATCGAGACACCAGATCTTTGTGTATCACATCTCTGTTACGACGTCTGCGGTGTCTTTTATCGGTGAAACAGCGTCTGCGGTGTCTTTTATCGGTGTCTCCGTCAGGTCGTAAGATATCAGAGAACAATTACACACACTTTACTGCGTAAAGCACCATCAACTTAATGACACTAGACATACAAGAGACGCAGTTCAGTAACGTTTAGAGTATAATTATCTTTAACTGTTGCTGATGAATCATTTGAACCACAGTGTGGACCTGTAAACAACAGTATTAGCAATACATTTGATGAATTTGGTGATATTAGTTGGTTTTTGTTGGTTTGTTTGATAAAATTTATATCAGTAAGATTTCTAATGCATAAAGGAGACTTTTCTGCTCATCAAGGCTCCGTTTATTTGATTAAAAATACAGAAAAAAAATAATATTCTGAAATGTTAATGCAATTTAAAACAGTTCCTTTCTATTTCAATATACTTTAAAATAGAATTTATTCTTGCAATTGCAATTTTCAGCATCATTACATCTATATTTTTTCAGGATTATTCGATAAATAAAACAAAAAACAGCATTTATTTAAAATAGAAACTTTTGTAACAATAAACACCTCGTTCAAAGTTTGGGGTCAGTAAAATTTGTCTTTCTTTTTGTCTTTGAAAGAACTTAATGCTTTTATTCAGCAGCGATGTGTCAAATTGATAAAAAGAAATAGTAAAGACTTATATTGTTAGAAAAGAATTATATTTTATTAAGCAGCACAACTGTTTCCTACATTGATAACAAAAGTAATAAATCAGTATATCAGAATGATTTCTGAAGGATCATGTGACACTGAAGACTGGAGCAATGCCTGATGAAAATTCAGCTTTGCATCCCAGAAATGAATTATATTTTAAAAGTATATTAAAAAAGAAAACAACTATTTTAAATTGCAATAATATTTCATGATATTACATTTTGTTCTGTATTTTTAATCAAATAAATGGAACTTTGATGAGCATAAGAGACTTTTTTAAAAACATAAAAAATCTAACTGATCCCAAATTTTGAGTGGCAGTGTAGATATGATATGATATTATATTATATTATATTATATATTTTTTTAAACAGGATGAATTAATGTAAATTGGGACAAATTGGGACAATTAATCCTAGTTAATTTAAAACTTAAAATACAATTAAATAAAAAAATATATATAAAAACAAAATACTGAAATTAAAATAAATAAAAAGACATTAAAAAATAATAAATTAAATAATAAAAATACTAAAACTTTAACTTTTACAGTTTTTTTTACAGTGTAACTAAAATAACACTGGTGTATGAGCTTGACTAGAGCATATTTCTGAAACTCTGGCGTATAATTGTGCAAAAAATACTTCAAATGCTCCTGCAGATCAGGAATGACCCTGTTTGTTTAGTTAGTGTGTTAAAGTTGTAGAGGTACTAGTTGTAGAGCAGCATTACAAGACCTGACTGACCTGCAGCGGTGCCAAAAACTGTCAAACAGACGGATTGGCAAGCAGATACTCGAGCTGCGTCTGTTCCATAATTAATTAGAGAAAGAGGCATCGTGTCATTAGTGACTGGAAATGTTGTGAAACACAAATGTCATGATTTTAACACCATAAATAATTAATTTGTCAGGACATCATTTGTAAATGAGCATTTAAATCAGAAAGGATCTGTCTGGATGTGTCACCAGTCTCTAGAGCGGTGGTGTCAATTTCAAGTATTAGATGATTTACTATAGTATTACTGGTTATGCGCTTTTAAAAACGACCTCATGATTTCATATAATTAAACAAATTACATTCTATCACACTTATATGTTTGCACATGAAGTACACTGCCGCTCAAAAGATTTTCAGTGTTTTTTCTGCTCACCAAGGCTCCGTTTATTTGATTAAAAATACAGAAAAAAACTGTAATATTATGAAATATTATTGCTATTTAAAATAGTGGTTTTCCATTTTAATATACTTTAAAATATAATTTATTTCTGTGATGCAAAGCTGAATTTTCAGCATCTTTACTCCAGTCTTCAGTGTCACATGATCCTTCAGAAATCATTCTAATGCTGATTTATTACTTTTATTATTAATGTTGAAAACAGTTGTGCTGCTTAATATTTTTTTGAAACTTGATGAATAAAATGTTAAAAAGAACAGCATTTATTCGAAATAGGAAGTCTTTATCACTTTTTATCAATGGAGTAATGATGCTGAAAATTCAGCTTTGCATCACTGGAATAAATTATATTTTAAAATATATATTCAAATAGAAAACCTTTTGTTTTAAATTGCAATATTATTTGACAATACAAAAAAAGAAGAAAAAAATGCCTTAATGAGCAGAAAAGACGCCTTTAAAAAAAAACATTAAAATCGTATTAATCCCAAACTTTTGAGTGGCAGTGTACATATTTTAGGCAATTTGACAAAACATTTTACAGTGCAAATGTTTAATAGCTTATGGCTTTTTTTTTAATTAAATGCATAAAATGCATTCTATAAAATGAAAAATTAATTAAAAAAATATATATATTTTAATGCTTGTATTATTTATCAAATAAAACAATTAAAATTAAAATTTTGCAGATTAATATGGTGTTTCTATCTACTCCATTATAGCAGTGTATTTAGGAAGTCTTTATCACTTTATCAATTTAACACATCCTTGCTGAATAAAAGTATTAATTTCTTTCAAAGACAAAACGAAAACATTTACTGACCCCAAACTTTGAACGGTAATGTATAATAGATTTTTAATAAATCCTGTTCTTTTTAATGATTTATTTATCAAAGGATCCTGAAAAATATATTACACATTCCGAAAAAAATATTAAGGTGCAAAACTGTTTCCAACATTGATAATAAATCAGCATATTAGAATGATTTCTGAAGAATCATGTGACACTGAAGACTGGAGTAATGATGCTGAAAATTCAGCTTTGCATGACAGGAATAAATTATATTTTACAATATATTCAAATAGAAAACCTTTATTTTATATTGCAATATTATTTCACAATATTATTTTTTTTTCTGTATTTTTAATCAAATAAATGTAGCCTTACTGAGCAGTCTTTAAAAAACATTAAAAATCGTACTAATCCCAAACTTTTGAGCGGCAGTGTACATATTTTAGGCGATTTGCCGAGACATTTTACAGTGCAAATATTTAATAACATTTTGGGGGGTTTTGCATTAAAAATGCATTCTGTAAAATAATAAAAAAATATTATCTTTTTATTAATTTATTAATTATTTTAATGCTTGTATTGTATAATGAAATGAAATAAATATTTATTAAATAAAAAGATGTAAATAAATATTTTGCAGATTAATATGGTGTTTCTGTCTACTCCATTAAGTACTTGAATGACGTTTTGTCCTTGCAACACATAAAACAATGATATATAGGTCTATTTTTAAGATGCTTCTTTATTTTAACACTCTCGTGTTAGCCACATCTGCAATGTACTAAAGATTGAACAAATTTTGTAGAAATACTAAAAAAAAAAAAATCAAAACATTCAAATGGATGCCTGCTCTAAACGGTTCTGCTAAATCTTGCCGCTGCTAGTTATATTTAGTCAGAGAGCCAGCATGCTGCTAATGAAGACTATAGCGATGGTTTTCTCCAGACAGAGGAGCGAGAGACGTTTGAACATGTGTCTGTGAGCCTCAACAGACACTGCATTTGCATGTTACACAGTGTGAATCTCTTGATCCGTGTGCAAATGGCACGTCAGGTGTCCTCGCTGAAGAAGCAAGTGAGAGGGTTTGGTGGAGACAGATGTCTTTGTGAACACATTGTGCATGAGATGTTCATAAGAGCTCAGATACTGAGAGGGGAAATCAGTGTGATGAATTTTAGTCCTGGTGAAAAAGGCAATCTGGCATATTTACAGAGAAAGTTGGCATGTTGTGCTGAAAAGAATGAACAAATAGGCCTACCTAATTTTTAGCGAATAAATATGGTGCTATACCAGAGTAGATTGTAAGGATGTAATTTCTATCACCACTTTAAATCATACTATTTTACTGTACAATTAATACAAAATAAAAAGTAAAGTACAAAATAACAAATAATAAAGTTTATACATTTTTCATTTTCTAGATTTTTTTTTTTTTACTGCAAAAAAAGTAAACGTGATCAAATGTTTATACTGTAAATGTTATGTCAAAATATGTACTCCATATGCTAAGATCTGAATTATTATTGGTTTTATTGAGGTCAATTAAGTAATTTTATATGACTTAATCAACCTGAAATCATAACAGGAAACTAAATAATTTTTTGATCAGGTCAGATCAGGTAGAAGTATGAAATAAAATTGGTTAATTTTTAAAAAATTAACTAAGTAGTTAATTTTTATTTCTTAGAAAGTCTTTTGCCACATTAAATCATAAAGCATTAAAATGTTTAATTTAATAAAAATGTATTTTATTTTTACAAAATAAAAATAATAATGTTTATACTTTTTTATTTTCTTTTTTTTACTGCAAAAAACGTAAATATGGTAAATATACTGTCAAAATAAGGTAAATATACTGTCAAATCAGCTAAAATATGTACTTCATGTGCTAAGATCTAATTATCTGGTTTTATTAAGGTCACTTAAAATATTTAATATGTATTCAATTTAATATTTAATATTATTTAGTATTTAATATTTAATCAACCTGAACCTAATCAAAAATTACACTTAAAAATAAGAAATAAGAAACAAATTAATTTTTTGATCAGGTCAGATCGGGTAGAAGTACAAAAGTACAGATTTTTAAGTGAATAAATATTTATTTTATTTAACAAAAATTACACTTAAAAATAATTAATACAATTCGTAGTTACGTTTTCATTTCTAGAATTTCTATCACCACATTAAATCAAAGTATTGAACATTTTAAATGAATAAAAATTTAGTTTATTTTTAATGTACAATTAATACAAAAAAATAATAATTCAAAGTTTATGCATTTTTCATTTTCTAGATTTTTTCTGTCAGATTAGGTAAAAGTATGAAAGTAAAGATTTTTTTAAGTGAATTAATATTTATTTTATTTTACAAAAATTATGCTTAAAATAATTAATACAATTTACAGTAAATTTTTCATTTCTAGAATGTCCATCATCACATTAAATCAAAGTATTAAAATGTTTAATTGAATACAAATTTATTGTATTTGTAATGTACAATTAATACAAAATAATAAATAATAAAAGTTTTTCATTTTCTAGATTTTTTTTTCAGTCAGATCAGGTAGAAGTATGAAAGTAAAGTTTTAAAAAAAATTAAGTGCATAAATATTTATTTTACAGACATTACGCTTAAAAATATTTTTAATTTCTAGAATGTCTATCATCACATTAAATCAAAGTAAAGACATTTTTAATTGAATAAAAATGTATTTGATTTTTTTTATGTACAATTAACAAAAAAAAAAAATATATATATATATATATATGTATATATATATATTAAACGTTTATAAATGTTTCATTTTCTGGATTTTTTTTTCAGTCAGTTCAAGTAGAAGTATGAAAGTAAAGATTTTTACTAAATATTAAATATTAATTTTATTTGACAAAAATTGCACTTAAAAATAATCAGTAGTTAATTTGACATTTCTAGAATGTCTTTTTTAATGATCTAGAAATGTATGCAATCTCTAAGAAAACCCTTATTAGTTAGTTATCACTAATAAATTAAAAAATAAGGAAAAGACATGAAAATTTCATTTTGCTATTAAGTTTGCTCATCTGTCCAGGGTAGAATCATATAAATCTTACTTGTTTGCGGTGTAAATCAGGCAAAAAAGGAGCACGTTCAATTTTGCGTTCAGGCTATTGTCAGTTTGACATATTTGCATTAGGACATCTTAGCAAATGGCTGAAATCAATCTGTGATCGTATGTTCTCATTGACAGGCCGTGATGTTCCATGTGTTCAGAGGATTTAGAGGACGCTCATTACATTATACTGAACATGTAGATTAAATTACATTTGAGCTGAGTTGCTGCAGAATATTCCACACCTCATTTGATCCATTTTTCTTGTCGGTGTTGTGTTGGAAGTATTAATGATACCTGCTGGAGCCTGAGACGTTGATGTACTGCTCAGGATGCGGGAAATGCTTAGTCCAGCGTGTTCAAGACGATCCCCAGACGATCCCCTGCTTGTGTCCTGTATGAGCCTCAGCAGCACTGTAGAAGAAAACCTGATGGGTCTGAAAGATAGAAAGAGTACACTACCATTTAAAACAGACTTTAACATTGTTACGAAAGATTCTAATTTAAACAAATGCTGTTCTTTTGAACATTCTATTTATCAAACAAAATGTATCAGTTTCCACAAAAATATGAAACGGAATGTTTTCAACATTGTTAGTAATAAGAAATGTTTTTGAACAGCAAATCAGCATATTAGAATGATTGAAGACTGGAGTAATGATGCTGAAAATTCAGCTTTGAATCCCAGGAATAAATGACATTTTACAATATATTCAAACAGAAAAAAAATTGTAATAATATTTCACAATATTACTTCAATATATTATGTTCAAAAACATAACAAAAAATATAGTTGTTATAGTATATTTTGATCCTAAATGTTGGTTTTCAAGGTTCCCATGAAAATCTGAAAATAGGGACATTTAAAATATTGCAATTTATTAAGCTATTAAAATTGATCATGTGACACAGAAGACTGGAGTAATGATGCTGAAAAAAAATTGTAAATATAAATATTTATTCCTGGGATTCCTTTGAATCCCAGGAATAAATTACATTTTATAATATATTCAAACAGAAAACAGTTATTTTATTTTGTAATAATATTTGACAATATTACTGTTTTTACTTTATATTTAATTAAATAAATGGAGCCTTGGGGAGCATACGAGACTTCTTTTAAAAACATTTAAAAAATGACAGTTATATTTTGATCTTAAAGGCAATTGGTGTCAAGTTTCCCATGAAAAAATACAAATAAAAATAGAGACATTTAAAATATTAAAATGTATTAAGCTATTAAAAGGAATACAGTTACATCAAGCTAAAATTAATAAAAGTAAATTAAAGTGTAAATGCAAATCAAATCTTTTTTTTATTTTAAAGTTAGGTATTTTTAAATATTTACAGTCAGTTTTTTCTATGTATGCACAGTTGTTTGTAAGTACGGTCTCAAAAATTATTTTTAAAAATCCTCATCCAGTAATAAATAAATGAAAAAAGGCATGGAAATTCATTGGTACATTTTGCTATTGAGTTTGTCAATCTGCAAGTAAAATTGGTAAAATTGTTCATACCACCAGTATTATTATAGTATCATTGGTATATTATTATAGTTTGGATCAAATTTGAAATTAGATTTTAATTTTATAGTTTTTATAATTCAGCTGTGTGTCATTTGTGTCGTTTTGTCAATCAAATGTATACTTTTTTTTTTGTTGCTATATTTCTTTTTTTACTGCAAAAAAAGGTAAATATGATAAAATGTTTATGCTGTAAAATACTTTGTCAAATCACCTAAAATATGCTGAGATCTAAATTATCTGGTTTTATTAAGATCACTTAAATTATTTAATATGTATTCAATTTAATATTATTTAATATTTAATATTTCATCAGTCTGAACCTATTTAATCAACCTGAACCTAATAAAAATTACACTTAAAAGTAATAAGAAATAAGAAACAAAATTGTTTTTTGATCAGGTAGAAGTACAAAAGTAAAGTTTTCTTTTTAAGTGAATACATATTTATTTTATTTAACAAAAATTACACTTAAAAATAATTTATACAATTAATTAATTAATTAATTACAATTACAATGTAATTAATTAATTTATTTTTTTTAACTATGCCTATTTATTTTATTTTGGTTTGGTTTGGTTTGGTTTTATTTTAACCTAAAGTAAACTAAAACTATTTGTAAAAATAATTTTTACTAGTGGTTGCAGGACACTATAGTTCATTTATGTAAGTGAGGATAGCAAAATAAAGTAAACTGTGACAAATTATACCCCAAAATTCTTCATATAGACCAGAATTTGTTATAAAACTAATAGAAATTTGCGACTTAAAAATATTCAAGTGTTTTTTTTCCTTTAATTGCTAATGCCACATTTTTACACCACATAAATCTGACATTATCAAGATGAATTTTCGTCATACTTATTACCATTTTCTAAACCATTTTCTAAAATGTGATAATGTGAGAAATGTTAAAGGTGTCAATCCATTTTGGTTTGACAGTATGTTCTTTTATACTGTTTGCAGTATTTTTTGAAAGGTTAGTCTCTGTATACATGCAGACTGATGTTTTTACCAATTGCGGTCACGTCTCTGCCTTGAACATCATGTCAAGTTCAACCATTCAGCGTGTGATCTGTATATTTTGTCAGTTGCAATCTTTCCTACAAACACCCAAACATTTTAATAATCCTTCAGTGCAGCAAATATGAGGATCCTGAGCATTTTTGTATCCTTTCATCACTAAAGGGGCTTTGGGAGTGAACTCAATGAGCAGGACATAAGGATTGGACTAAAAAAGAAAACAGATAAGAAGAGAACATTGGCGTCCACGTGGACGGATTCATTGTGCGGTAGTCCCCGCCGCTGCCACGTGGCCGAAGCCGCAGAATAAGGGCAGCTGAACAGGGCTAAGCCTGCAGAGAGAAGCACAGGCTGTGACCTCTGACCTCTGGGTCTGATTCAGCGCATTTATCCATGATCACACCCTCCAGCTCAGGACACAGGCTGCGGTGTCTCTCTCTCTCTTCAATGGTGCTTTCTCACATTGTTTGTCTCTTGGAGGTTGTCGGAGCTGGAGAGGGTTTTTTTCGGTAATGCGGCATCTGTATCAGACAGCAGATGAAAGCTGCCATCACCTTTTCACTTCTTCAGCTTCAGCTCCTACATCTCACCTTCTTCTGCTGTATAGTGCAAATTAGTTTGTTGTGGTTCAGTCTGTCCGCCTTGAAGAAGGGGTTCACAAAGGGGGCCTAATTATGTTCTGTTGTTTTTCAACTTGTCTCTTGTGGCTGTTTATTTGATCAAAAATACAGAAAAAAAAGTAATATTGTGAAATATTATTGCAATTTAAAATACCCGGTTTCTATTTTAATGTACTTTAAAATCTATTTTATTTCTGTGATGCAAAGCTGATTTTTTAAGCATCATTATTATAGTCTTCTGTCACATGATCCTTAAGAAATCATTCTAATATGCTGATTTATTGTCAATGCCGTGATACCGTTTTCAGGATTAGGATTACTGAAAAAAAAAAAGACTGATCCCCAAATTTTAGACAATAGGGTACATTGTAACTAAACATTTCTATTTAAAATAAATACTGTTGTTTTTAACTTTTTATTCCTTAAACAATCCTTAAAAAAGTGTCATAGATTAAAAAAAAAAAAAAAAGTACAACACTTTCCAACATTGATATATAATAATAGAAAAAAATATATTTAAAAAGATATAAAAATAGAAAAATGTTATTTTAAAATGCAATAACATTTTTTTCAGTATTTTTGATCAAATAAATGCAGCCTTGATGAGTATGAAAGACTTCTTTAAATAACATTCAAATCTTACTGATTCCAAACTTTTTTAAAAAAATGAAAACATTAAAATCTACAAATTATTTCACATTTATTTTTAATTTTCAGACTTTTTCTTTCAGAACCCAATTGTTGTGATCTGTAGAGAAAAGATGTTAGTTGCACTGACAACAAAATTGAAGCATTTCAGATTCAGTTAAATCCCCAAAGACAACAATTATATTAATATTAATATAATTACATTATATGAAATCAGTGAGTGCAATTTCTGTCATTGATATACTATTATAGTTTTTTGTAAATACTTTAAATTTGAGTTGATTTTGTTTAAAGTTTAATTTTAATACTTTTGTTGTTTGTGCCATTTTCATCAAAATAAATAAATACATAAAGATTTGACTTGGCTATGACTTCAGAAAATGTATATAGAATATAAACTAGTCAAAAGTTTCTTTTTTTAAAGAAGAATTTTTAAAGTGCTCACCAAGACTGCATTTATTTGATCTGAAGTACAATTGTTAAATATTTTTACCATTTCAAATAACAGTTTTCTATTTTAATATATTTTAAGATGTAATTATTTCTGTGATCAAAGCTGAGTTTTCAACATCATTACTCCAGTCTTCAGTGTCACATGATCCTTCAGAAATCATTCTAATATGCCAATTTGCTGTTCAAGAAACTTTTTTTTTAATTATTTAATATTATAATTATATTTAAAACAGTTAAGTAATTTTTTTTTACGGGATTCTTTTTGAATAGATAGTTCCAAAGATCAACATTTATTTGAAATAAATAGCTTTTGTAACATTATACTCAAAAGCTTTGAGTCAGTATATATATATATATATATATATATATATATACACACACACTGAAGAAGTGATGATAAAGACATTTATAATGTTATAATAAATGTTTCTGAGCAGCAAATCAGAATATTAGAATGATTTCTGAAGGATCATGTGACTGGAATAAAGAAACTAAAAATTCAGCTTTAAAATCACAGGAATAAATGTAATTTTAAAATAAATTAAAATAGAAAGCAGTTATTTTAAATAGTAAAAATATTTCAAAATTTTACTGTTTTTGCTGTACTTTGGATCAAATAAATGCAGGCTTGGTGAGTGTAGCATGTTTTACAGTTTACACTACTGTTGTGATAATTGTAGTGTGATTTTTTCCTCCACTACAAACTATGGAAAACTTGTTATTATAAAAAAAGCATCTGCATTAAAATTCTCAAAAGTCATACTTTCCATCTTTCACAGGGAATAAAATAGAGCATGACTTTGGAACCACGTGAATAATAACAGAATTAACTCTTTTAAGCTGAACTTTTGGGTGAACATCTATTTTTCATTTCTCATTTATTTATTTAATCAGGGACAAAGCACATTAATAGTACATACAATATGTAAAATGTACCGGATTTAGCCAACACTGGCTAATTTTCATCCGTAGTCCCTTTTGGCAGGTTGATGTTAAGGGACTCATGATCAACTATCATGAGTCCTTTTCATATTTTTATGAAAAGTACCTTCATCCTCTTGATTTGGCAGTTTAAAATCTCCAGTCGCTTCAGTTCCCTTCACAGCTCTCATTATGATCAACTGTGCCGTGTTGCTTCATTGTCAAGTTAGATGTGGTCCAGAAGGCAGACGAGGGCTGGAAGCTCAACTAAATTAACAAGGAGAAACAGAGTTAGTGCTTCTGAAAACTTAACATGTCTCCATATTCCTCCTGCAGGCTCAGACTTCCAGTGCAACACTCACATCATCCCAGTGAAGAACCAGGAAGGAGTTGTGATGATGTTCATCTTGAACTTCGATTACGTTCTAGACGAGGAGAGCAGCGACTCTATGGAGAGATTAAACCTCACGCCGCCTGCCAAATCTGAAATAAGTGAGTGCAAACTGAGTTTTTTTTTTATGTACAGTTGAGGTCAAAAGTTTACATCCCCCTTTCAGAATCTGCAAAATGTTACTTACTTACCAAAATAAGAGGGATCATACAACATTTGATATTGTTTATTTAGTACTGACCTGAATTAGATATTTCACATAAAAGATGTTTACATATAGTCCACAAAAGAAAATAATAGTTGAATTTATAAAAATGACCCAAGATCCATCTTTCCATCTTTTCACACGGAGGACAACGTATGCAAACATTACAGAAGGTTCAAACACTGATGCATTTAGGGCCAAGGGGGTAAAAACTTTTTGCATTTGAAGATCAGGGTAAATTTAACTTATCTTCTATAGCCTCTGAAGGGCAGCACTAAATTAAAAAAAATATATATGATATTTAGACAAAATAAGAAAAATATACACATCTTTCTTTTCAAAAGTTTTCACCCCCAGCTCTTAAATGCATAGTTTTTCCTTCTGGAGCATCAGTGAGTGTTTGAACCTTCTGTAATAGTTGCATATGAGTCCCTCAGTTGTCCTCAGTGTGAATAGATGGATCTCAAAATCATACAGTCATTGTTGGAAAGGGTTCAAATACACAAAAATGCTGGAAAACCAAAGAATTTGTGGGAGCTGAAGGATTTTTCTGAAGAACAGCAGACAGTTTAACTGTTCAGGACAAACAAGCAATTCATGAACAACTATCACTAAACAAAAAAACACATCTGTTGATCATTTAGGGAACAACACAGTATTAAGAATCAAGGGGATGTAAACTTTTGAACCGGGTCATTTTTATAAATTCAATAATTATTTTTTTCTTTTTGGACTAGATCTTTTATGTGAAATATCAGTACTAAATAAACAATAACATGCATTTTGTATGATCCCTCTTATTTCAGTAAAATAATTAACATTTTGCAGATTCTGAACTTTTGACCTCAACTGTATGTATTTATGTATGTGTTTTTTTTTGCAATGACAGGCTGTTTTGTTTTTTTGCTGAAAATATTTATGCCATCTGCTGCCTCAACAGGCATGTTTAAATATCCTTCAATCAAGAGTTTTAAACCATGATCCAAACCAACTGTCCCTGAAAAAAAAAGTATTAAAAAAGATTAAAGTAAAAAAAATAAATAAAAACTGCAAAAGATGCAAAACTGAGTATAACATCTATTATGAAAATAAAATGAATATAATAATGAATAAAAGCCAGGAATCACTTTGTAACTCACAGTAGAGCTGCTGCCTGGTGACTCTTTCACAACCCCACCTCTGCTGTGCTAAACCAGCCATTATAATGAGTCGTGTTCAACAGGAAGTGCTTTAACTGGGCAGCGCAGCGAGGCGTTCCTCAACAGAGCGTGCTAATTAGACAGGAGCTTCTCGCTGAGACTGCTCAGATTCAGGTGGGACGCTGGCATCTTCTGCTCTCGCCTCACACGAGGGATGCTTTCAGAACTGGCTTTATATCAAGGCTTGAACACGCTCATCAGCAGGTGCAGATTGTGTTTTACTGGCCTGCACAACAATCCAATGCTCTTCTTTTTGCCACTTTTGGTGATCTGATTGACACATAAAGTCAGTTGTGTTTTGATAGTCCATCTACAATAAACAGGAAAAGCTCAGAAAATATGGCATGTTAGTATCAAACACAGGAGAAATTAGTTATGAAAACTCTCTGATCATAATTACTGTTCATCCAAAAAAAAAAAAAAAAAAAGCGGACTGTACCATTCTGTTTATAGATACATAGTTTGATGTCAAATAAAAGCGTGTAATAAAGTGTGATGCTACTAACTTAGAAAACTTCTGGTACCTTTTAAACACTATGTTGTACACTAGCAGACTAGTAAAATGGGTTGCACTGAAATTTAAAAATTACAGTTATCAAACTGTACAATCAAAGTGCAATAGTGCTATTTTAAATGCTACAAAGGAATTTAGGCAGCACAGCATGATAATTTGCAGTATGAAAAATGTAAACAATTAATGGAGGGCAAAAGATTTATCATGATTAATTGCATCCAAAATAAAAGTTTTTGTTTACACAATATATGTGTGTGTGTGTGTGTGTGTGTGTGTGTGTGTACTGTGTATATTTATTATGTACCTATATATAAATACACATACATACAGTATATTTATATATATTATATATATATATATATATATATATATATATATAAAAAATAACATTTTTCTAAATATATCCATGCATGTGTGTGTTTATATATGCATAGTAAATATACACAGTCTGCACACATATATTGTGCAAACATATACTTTACATTTCTATAGAAATAATAAATAAAATATAAATAAATATATAAAATAAAAAGAAATGTAAATTTTTGCAATAAGGTACTATGTAATACAACACTATTTTGTCTAAATAAAACTAAAAGCTTTTAAACATTTTAAAAGCTCATTTTAAAACACTTTTTTGTCTAAATAAATGAAAAATAAAGCGCTAAAAATCAAAGCTTTTAATCATTTTTATATAATTAAAAAATCAATTATGGTTTTAACAGAAAATAGATTAAAGCTGAATATAAAATACAACACAATTTTTTCTGTCCATCTATCTATATCTATATCTATATCTATATACACATACATACCTATATATATACCTATATATATATATATATATATATATAAATAAACATTTTTACATTTGTGTGTGTGTGTGTGTGTGTATGTAACCAATGAAAGCACAAATGTTTATAATTAAAACAATATATCATTTTACATTTATGCAGGTGCATCTCAAAAAATTAGAATATGATGAAAAAGTTTTTTTTCTATTGTAAGTTATTTCGAAAACTGAAACTTTCAGAAATTCTAGATTCATTACATGTAAAGTAAAATATTTCTAAAGTTTTTTTGATGATTTTGATGATTAGAGCTTATAGTTCATGAAAGTCAAAAATCCAGTATCTCAAAATATTCTAATATTTCCGAAGATCCATCAAAAAAATGGATTTGCTAAACAGAAAAGTTCATGTTCTTTAAAGTATGTACTCATTTATGTACTCAATACTTGGTCACCAGCACATATTACAGCAAATGACTTGCTCCTAGCACAAATTACAGCATCATGGAAGCGATCAGCCTGTGGCACTGCTGAGGCAATATTGATTTAAACTTTAGGGATGGTGATTAAAGGAAACACAGATGTAAATATTCTAATATTTTGAGATACTGGATTTTTGACTTTCATGAGCTGTACGCTCTAATCATCAAAAAAAAAAAAAAACTTTTGAAGTTTTACTTTACATGTAATGAATCTAGAATATATGAGTTTCATTTTTTAAAATAAGTTACAATAAAAAAAAAAAACTTTTTCCTCGATATTCAATTTTTTTTAAGCTGCACCTGTATGTAAAAAAATATTGGAAATAAGCATGAACAAATCAATACAATCAATAAAAATCAAATTCTCTAATATTGGCCAATAACCAACAACTTCTTGCCATTTTGTGTGTAATATGCATCAGACAGACAGTGAACTGCTGTGGCTAATATTCACTGGAATAATATAGAGAAAGAGCCTCAGTGAGGACTAGAAAAGAACCAGATAATATTAACGCATTTATCATCTCCATCGTCTCCATAACATCCTGTATCTGCGGGCCGTTTTGCTCTGACAGGGCAACATGCCGCGGGCTGGACGAATGTGGCAGCGGTGACGCATCTGTGAGTGTCCGTGAGGGTCGTGTGCTCGTTTACTGCTCTACAGCTGCTCTGGCCTCAGGTCCGCCTCAGCGTCTCTGCATTCTCACTTAGCAAACGCGCCTCTCTAGGTGAAGGTTATTTTTAGTGGAGAATGTTGCAGAGTGTTTGGAATAGAGTGTGTGTGTATTTTGTGGCCTCTGGGTGTCATGGAGAGTCTGTGTCAACAAGGACTCACCGCTGAACCCTGATTGTAGGTGTTACAGTGAGACCCAAACCTAGTAAAGCACCACTCGCCCAACTGCACTAGAAAGTGTGCATGTGTGACTTAAATACACTTACCTAATCATCTAGAAAGTCTCTGATTATGAAGTACTACACTATTTAGGTCTAAAATATATGTAGATGTATTTAGACATATTTTCGTCAGCCATTACTGTAGTCTTCAGTGTCACATGATTCTTCAGAAATTCTCATATGCTGATTTATTACTTTTATTATGAATGTTGGAAACAGTTGTGCTGCTTAATATATATTTAATATATATATATATATATATATATATATATATATATATATATATATATATATATATATATATATATATATATATATTTTTTTTTTTTTTTTTTTTTTGGAACCTGTGATGCTTTTTTGGGATTCTTTAATGAATAAATGGTTAAATAGAACAGCATTTATTCAAAATGGAAATCTCTTCTAACAATATAGCTATTTGCTATAAAGCTATTTTAGCAATTTAACACATCCTTAGTGAATAAAAGTTAATTTATAAAAAAAAGAATAAAAATGTATTGACCACAAACTTGTAAATGGAAGTTTATATTGTTTTTTTTTTCTTTTTAACTTTTTATTTATTAAAGAATCCTGAACAGTAGTATTAAGTAGCAGAACTGTTTTTTAACGCTGATAATAAATCAGCATATTAGAATCATTTCTGAAGGATAATGTGACACTGAAGAATGGAGTAATGATGCTGAAAATTCAGCTTTGCATCTCAGAAATAAATGATATTTTAAAATATATTCACATATATGAAAATTTGCTATTTTTAACAGTGCTTTTGTTAATATTTTTGTAATAAAAATAAATACATTAATAGTTTTTAAATTGGGATTGGAATTGAGATCAAAATAAACTATATTTAATTATAAAATACTACACAATTAACAATAAATCAATAATTAATGTAAAAAATAAATAAATAAAAACATAAAAACATTGTGTTAAATGCTTCAAATGATTTCAGGCATCACAATATCATAATGTGTAGCATAAAAAAAAGTCATTTTTGTGTAGTATTACTTATAATAAGCTATAATTTATTATCATTTCAATGCCAGTCCCAAATTTAAAACAATAAAATTCATTTTTTTGAAGTATAACTGTTTTTTTATTATTATTATTATTATTGAGATTTGCTAAATATTACATTTCATGACTTAAATATATACACGCACAGTATAAATAAGAAGAATGATAAGAACTTCTTGTTCTTTTATGGTAAATTGCCTGCATTGATCTTTGAATCTGTTTACACAAGTATAAGTATATCCGTCTCCAGTAATCAAACTGATATCTGGTCTAAACCAAATCAGCAAATCATCCTAACCACTCAAAGTGGCACATCAAGACACATTACAGTATGTGCACTGAAACCCTGAGTGCAATAAAAGAGCCGAATGATTGGGGGAATGATGATTCCTACTTTGCATCTTGTAAAGTGGCTGACAAAATTACTGTAAAGGACTAGTTCACTCACAAACGAACGTTTTCATGTCATCATTTACTCACCATCCGACATGTGCTTCTGACCCTGTGTTGTCTTCCTCCTGTGAAAGGCAAAAATGCAAATGTTTTGGTATTCACATGCTTATTATTTTTGTTTGCACTGGAACACACACACACACACACACACACACACACACACACAAACACACACAAAGTAGAAGAAAAGTCAAACTAGATCAAATTTCACACAGAACTCTTGCAACCAGTTAAAATGGAGAAAAGTTGACTCAACCTTTGTGTTGTATGAAAGGAAATCTGTTGCCATCTGAATGAAAGGGACGCTATGGTAGGACACCACTGCTGACACAAAGACATAAAAAAGCAAGACTGGAGTTTGCCAAAACCTATGTGACAAAACCCACAATCCTTCTGGGAGAACGTACTGTGGACAGATGAGACAAAAGTAGAGCTTTTTGGTAAGGAACATAATGGCACTGTTTACAGAAAAAGAAATGAGGCCTTCAAAGAAATGAACACAGTTCCTACAGTCAAACATGGTGGAGGTTCAAAGATGTATTGGGGTTGCTTTGCTGCTTCTGGCACTGGATGCCTTGACTGTGTGAACGGTATCATGAAATCTGATGATTACCAAAGAATTTTGGGATGCAACATAGTGCTCAGTGTCAGAAAGCTGCGTCTCCACCAGAGGTCATAGGTCTTCCAGCAGGACAATGACTCGAAACACACTTCAAAAAGCACTCAAACAAAGTACTGGAGAGTTTTGAAATGGCCAGCAATGAGTCCAGATCTGAATCCCATAGAACACCTGTGGAGAGATCTCAAAACAGCAGTTGGGAGAAGGCATCCTTCAAATCTGAATGACCTGGAGCAGTTTGCAAAAGAAGAGTGCTCCAAAATTCCAGTAGAAAGGTGTAAGAAACTCATTCATTGTTACAGGAAGCAATTAATTTCAGTTATTGTTTCCAAAGAGGGTACTACCAAATATTAAGTTAAGGCTGCCAATAAATTTGTCCAGTGCATTTTTTTGTGTTCTGTGTGGAATTGTCAGATGTTTTTTAGTGTTGTTCCAATGCAAACAAAAAAATTAACCAAAACATTTGCAACTGCAACAATTTTCTGAGAGAAGGGTTGCATTTTCTGACAGAATTGCAAGGGTGCCAATATTTTTGGCCATGACTGTATATGCATACAAATATTCACAATTCTTCACCACATGCATGTGCAGAATTCCTGTGACACATTCCAATTTAGAATGCAGTGACTTTCAAGGCAAACAAGAAACTAATTATGCATAAACGTGGCAGTATCATAGCAACAAATGGAAGTGTTGTAACCATGTGATGGAATCCCCAGGTTGTAGTGTATTCTGAAGCTTTATCAGTCTGAATGAGAATGTCACATGCTTGGATTGCAGAAGCATGCTATGATTAGAAAACAGCAAACACAATGTAATTTACATGCTAATGTACATTAGAATCATGCTAACAAAACAGCACGACCTTCAAATCAAGCAACCTACATATGCGCTGTGACTTTTAGCGCGCACACACACACAAACAAACTTGCTGTCATGAATAATTTGTTAGGATAGAGCCTTTTGTAATGTTCAATATATCTGTACTATAATGGAATAAACTACCAGTGTTCACGCTTGTATTGGCCATTTCATTTTCTGTTCAAACCAATTTATGTATCAGGATTAAGTCTTAGTAGGAGAAAATGAAAACTAGATATTAAATGTGCACTAGCAGCCTAAACCAGCTATGGTATAATAATACATCAGTTATGTACAATATAAAGGATTGAATCATCTCAAAATGAATTTACATTTATAAGTGTATATCAGTCAAAAATATTTGAACAGTACGGGTTTTAATGTTTGTTTTTTTTTTAAGAAATCTTTTCTGCTCACCAAGTCTGCATTTATTTGATTCAAAGTCGAAAAATATTTTACCTATTTAAAATAACTGTTTTCTATTTTAAAATGTAATTTATTCCTGTGATTTCAAAGCTGATTTTTTTAGCATCGTTACTCCAGTCACATGATCCTTCAGAAGTCATTATAATATGCTGATTTGCTGTTTAAAAAACATTATTAGTATTATTATTATGTTAAAAACAGCTGAGTAGAATTTTTTGAGGCTTCTTTGATGAATAGAAAGTTCAGAAGAACAGCATTTATCTGAAATAGAAATCTTTTGTAACATTATAAATGTCTTTATCATCACTTTAAAGCATCCTTGATATATAAGATATATAAATACAGGTCCTTCTCAAATAATTAGCATATTGTGATAAAGTTCATTATTTTCTGTAATGTACTGATAAACATTAGACTTTCATATATTTTAGATTCATTACACACAACTCGAAGTAGTTCAAGCCTTTTATTGTTTTAATATTGATGATTTTGGCATACAGCTCATGAAAACCCAAAATTCCTATCTCAAAAAATTAGCATATCATGAAAAGGTTCTCTAAACGAGCTATTAACCTAATCATCTGAATCAACTAATTAACTCTAAACACCTGCAAAAGATTCCTGAAGCTTTTAAAAACTCCCAGCCTGGTTCATTACTCAAAACCGCAATCATGGGTAAGACTGCCGACCTGACTGCTGTCCAGAAGGCCATCATTGACACCCTCAAGCAAGAGGTCTGTGGGAAGGAAAAAGTGTGGCAGAAAACGCTGCACAACGAGAAGAGGTGACCGGACCCTGAGGAAGATTGTGGAGAAGGACCGATTCCAGACCTTGGGGGACCTGCGGAAGCAGTGGACTGAGTCTGGAGTAGAAACATCCAGAGCCACCGTGTACAGGCGTGTGCAGGAAATGGGCTACAGGTGCCGCATTCCCCAGGTCAAGCCACTTTTGAACCAGAAACAGCAGCAGAAGCGCCTGACCTGGGCTACAGAGAAGCAGCACTGGACTGTTGCTCAGTGGTCCAAAGTACTTTTTTCGGATGAAAGCAAATTTCGGAAATCAAGGTGCCAGAGTCTGGAGGAAGACTGGGGAGAGGGAAATGCCAAAATGCCTGAAGTCCAGTGTCAAGTACCCACAGTCAGTGATGGTCTGGGGTGCCATGTCAGCTGCTGGTGTTGGTCCACTGTGTTTTATCAAGGGCAGGGTCAATGCAGCTAGCTATCAGGAGATTTTGGAGCACTTCATGCTTCCATCTGCTGAAAAGCTTTATGGAGATGAAGATTTCATTTTTCAGCACGACCTGGCACCTGCTCACAGTGCCAAAACCACTGGTAAATGGTTTACTGACCATGGTATTACTGTGCTCAATTGGCCTGCCAACTCTCCTGACCTGAACCCCATAGAGAATCTGTGGGATATTGTGAAGAGAAAGTTGAGAGACGCAAGACCCAACACTCTGGATGAGCTTAAGGCCGCTATCGAAGCATCCTGGGCCTCCATAACACCTCAGCAGTGCCACAGGCTGATTGCCTCCATGCCACGCCGCATTGAAGCAGTCATTTCTGCAAAAGGATTCCCGACCAAGTATTGAGTGCATAACTGAACATAATTATTTGAAGGTTGACTTTTTTTGTATTAAAAACACTTTTCTTTTATTGGTCGGATGAAATATGCAAATTTTTTGAGATAGGAATTTTGGGTTTTCATGAGCTGTATGCCAAAATCATCAATATTAAAACAATAAAAGGCTTGAACTACTTCGAGTTGTGTGTAATGAATCTAAAATATATGAAAGTCTAATGTTTATCAGTACATTACAGAAAATAATGAACTTTATCACAATATGCTAATTTTTTGAGAAGGACCTGTATCTATATGTAAAAATCTTTTATTACTTTAAGATCGGTATTTTAGTTAGCGAAAAATGTAATATATTTACAAAACATAAAACATTGACAATTCAAATTAATATATATATATATATATATATATATATATATATAGCAATGCATATTACTAATCAAAAATTCAGTTGACATATTTATGGTAGGAAATTTTAAGGTTTAAAATATCTTCATGGAACATGATCTTTACTTAATATCCTAATGATTTTTGGCATAAAAGAAAAATAGATAATTTTGACCTATACAATCTATTTTTGGCTATTGCTACAAATATACCTGTGCTACTTAAGCTTTAAGCTTTGTAGCTCAGGGTCCCATTTTTTTAAGTGTTTCATTTAATAACGAAGGCACAAATGTTCATAAATATAACACAGTGAACATGATTTTTAAGATCTCGCCCAGGGCCTCACAAACCCACAGGCCAGCCTGAGGATGGGTAAATGATGTAAAATGGTCCTTGAAATTATTTTACTTAAATACTCCTATTTTTATGACAGCCAAATGGTGTAAAATTGTCCGAGCAGCATTTCTGGCTGTGTTTTTTGATTGCTGGTAGTTCCAGCACTGGATTCCAGACAGACTGAGCGATAGAGAGAGACTTTGTGTGGAGGACATGATTGAGTGTTAATGTCTGAAAGTCGCAGGAAGAAAAGGAAAGCGGCCATGACGGTTTAATATCTCATTATGCTTAATTAACCTCCCGCCTCTGACTGACTCTCTTGCAGTCAACATCACTCATTACAAACGTCAGCATCACAAAGCTTGGCGTTTGACTTTTCTGTGCCGTGTAAATGATGTTTTCAGTGATACGCATGTCCTTTTGTTCTCTCTGAGAGAGTCTAAAGTGCTGGAGACTACTGCAAACTAACATTTGTGCTTTTTTGTCATTGCTGAAGAGTGTTGGACTTCTTTTTCCTACAGTTCTACTGTACAGTACTTTTCCTTCAGCCTTAGGCTTATTCATTTCACTTTTTCATCTGAAACAGCTTTTACATTGGCTAAAAATCAAATTTTGTATATTAAAAAAATAAAACAAACAAGCCCTGCCCAGATTTAAAAAGTAACGCAAAAGTAATGTAACGCATTATTTTCCATAAAAAGTAACTAAGTAACATAATTAGTTATTTTGCAATATTTTAATGCATTACTTTCCCCAACACTGCTGATGTTTGTGTACCTGTGTGATGTGGGAGCGCTGCAGGGGGCATGAGTCAGCATTTCGCTTGTATCATGTGTGTTTGTGATAGCAGAAGGTCGGCGAGTGGCATTGACAGGACGTGAAGGGCTCGCTGAGTGAGGAATCCTCATATTCCCAAACACTGGCTCACTTTCAACTCTCTATTGTGATTGAGCACCCAAAGCAGCCCTCCTGAGGAGTGTTTACAGTGAACACAACACTGAGATCTTCCTCCTCATCAGCATCAGCAGCAGCTTAAACACCTGCCTCTGTTTAACAGGTGCTCCGCTTTAAAAGCACTGATGGTTAGGAGAAGAATTTGTACATTTGCGATCATTTAGACCACTTTCTATAGATGCATATACAGTATCTCACAGAAGTGAGTACACCCCTCACATTTTTGTAAATATTTTATTGTATCTTTTCATGTGACAACACTGTAGAAATGACACTTTGCTACAATGTAAAGTAGTGTGTGTACAGTCATGGTCAAAAGTTTTGGCAGTGACATACATTTTTTTGTTTTGAAAGGTTTGCTGCTTAAACTGTTGTGGTGTTCATTCACATTGTTTCTAGATTATTGTGTCGAGTGATCAGATGCATTTTATATAATTGTTTTTTGATCCTGACACAAAATGATCTGCTAACACCAATTGACTAATATCAGCAGCACATGTGAAAGTGGGAATGAGCACTGGTCAGGTGAAATCACTATCATGCCAATTAGATTGTAACAGTAGATAAAAGAAGGGAAGAAGAGCTTCCAATCGTTGTGTTCTTGTTATCAATGGTTACCTCCAAAGAAATACGAGCAGCCATTATCGCTTTGCATCAAAATGTCCTCACATGCAAGGAAATTGCTACAAAGAATATTGCACCTGAAAGAAACATTTACCGGATCATCCAAACTTTTAAGGAAAGAGGTTCAACTGCAGTGGAGAAGTCTTCAGGACGTCCCAGAGTGTCCAGCAAGCGCCAGGACCGTCTCCTCCTGAGGAGTCAATTATGGAATCGTGCCACAACCAGTGCAGAGCTTGCTCAAGAATGGCAACAGGTGGGTTTGAGAGCATCTGCACGCAAAGTGAGGCCAAGACTTTTGGACAATGGACTGGTGTCAAGAAGGGCAGCAAAGAAGCCACTTCTCTCCAAGAAAAACATCAAGGACAGACTAAAATTCTGCAGAAAGTACAAAGCTTGGACAGCAGAAGACTCACTCAAAGTTATTTTCTCTGATGAAGCTCCCTTCCGACTGTTTGGGACATCTGGAAAATCGATTGTCCGGAGAAGAAAAGGTGAACGCTACCACAAATCCTGCGTCGTGCCAACAGTGAAACATCCTGAGACCATCCATGTGTGGGGTTGCTTTTCAAACAAGGGAGTGGGCTCTCTCATAATTCTGCCAAAAAAACACTGCCGTGAATAAAGAATGGTATCAAAACGTCCCGCAAGAACAACTTCTTCCAACGATCCATGAGCTATTTGGTAATGATCCGTGCATTTGGAGCATGATGGAGCTCCATGTCACAAAGCAAGAGTGATAAAGAAGTGGCTCGAAGATCATGACATTGAAATCCTTGGCCAGGCAACTCCCCGGATCTTAACCCCATTGAGAACCTGTGGTCAGTCCTCAAAAGGCGAGTCAACTCCGAGAACTAATATGGCAAGAATGGATCGCCATCAGTCAGGATTTGACCCAGAAGCTAATATCCAGCACGCCAGAGCAAATTACCAAGGTTATGAAGAACAAGGGTCAACACTGTAAATATTGACTGATTATAATTTTTTGCCAATAAAATCCTTTAAAACTTATAATATGCTTATCACTGTTTTTCAGTATACCATAGAAACCTGTGGAAAATAATCTACAAATACTGAAGCTGTAAACTTCGCAAAACACAAAATTTGTCACTGCCAAAACTTTTGCTTTATACAGCTTGTATAACAGTGTAAATTTGCTGTCCTCTCAAAATAACTCAACACACAGTCATTAATGTCTAAACCACCGGCCACAAAAGTGAGTACACCCCTACAACCTCTTTCCTTAAAAGTTTATGTTCTCCCAACTGTATGTCGCTTTGGACAAAAGCGTCTGCCAAATGCCTAAATGTAAATGTAAATGTAAGTGTCCAAATTGGGCCCAAAGTGTCAATATTTTGTGTGGCCACCATTATTTTCCAGCACTGCCTTAACCCTCTTGGGCATGGAGTTCATCAGAGCTTCACAGGTTGCCACTGGAGTCCTCTTCCACTCCTCCATGACGACATCCAACAGCTGGTGGATGTTAGAGACCTTGTGCTCCTCCACCCTCCGTTTGAGCATGCTCAACCAGTCCAGTCCATCACCTTTACCCTCAGCTTCTTTAGCAAGGCAGTGGTCATCTTGGAGGTGTGTTTGGGGGCGTTATCACGTTGGAATACTGCCCTGTGGCCCAGTCTGCAGCCAGTACATGTTGGCATTAATGGTTCCCTCAATGAACTGTAGCTCCTCAGTGCAGACAGCACTCATGCAGCCCCAGACCACCACCATGCTTGACTGTAGGCAAGACACACTTGTCTTTGTACTCCTCACCAGCCACATACGCTTGACACCGTTCTGAACCAAATAAGTCTAATAAGTGGTCTCATCAGACCACAGTAATCCATGTCCTTAGTCTGCTTGTCTTCAGCAAACTGTTTGCGGGCTTTCTTGTGCATCATCTTTAAAAGAGACTTCCTTCTGAGTGCTGTAGAGGTTGACTTCCTTCAACCTCTGCAGCACTCATACGTCTATTTCCCAAACACAACCTCTGGATATGACGCTGAGCATGTATACTCAACTTCTTTGATCGATCACGGCGAGGCCTGTTCTGAGTGGAACCTGTCCTGTTAAACCACTGTATGGTCTTGGCCACTGTGTTGCAGCTCAGTTTCTGGGTCTTGGCAATCTTCTTATAGCCTACGCCATCTTTATGTAGAGCAACAATTGTTTTTTTCAGATCCTCAGAGAGTTCTTTGCTATGAGGTGCCATGTTGAACTTCCAGTGACCAGTATGAGAGAGTGAGATAACACCAAATTTACCACACCTGCTCCCCATTCGCACCCGAGACCTTGTAACACTAACGAGTCATGGCACTGGGGAGAGAAAATGGCTAATTGGGCTCAATTTGGACATTTTTACTTAGGGGTGTACTCACTTTTGTGGCCAGCGGTTTAGACATTAATGGCTGTGTGTTGAGTTATTTTGAGGGGACAGCAAATTTTCACTGTTATACAAGCTGTACATCACTATTTTACATTGTAGCGTGAAGTGTCATTTCTTTAGTGTTGTCACATTAAAAGATATAATAAATTATTTATAAAAATGTGAGGGGTGTACTGACTTCTGTGAGATATTGTATAGTAAATTAAAGTAACTTACAATGTAAATATTAAATGTAGAACTTAACCTTTTAAAATACAGCTTTGGCAGCTAACTAAGTAGCTAATTGAAAATAATAATAAACTAAAAATATAAAATAAAAAAAAACTGAAAAATACTTGAAGGCTGTTTTGATTCAATTTGTTAATAACAGCTATTAGTTATAGTTAACAGGTCTATTAAAATAAAATAAAAAATAACTTTCAATTATTTATCAGTTTCTCATAAATAAAATAATAAAATTTAATTAAATTAAATTAAAACAGCCTTCATATTAATAAGCATTCACTGTCAAGTAAGAATAAAATAAAATAAATAAAAATGGGAAATTGAGAAATACTTGAAGGCAGTTTTTAGTTATAATACCAGCCCTAAAAAAATAAATAAATGAAAAAAATTCAAGTACGTATCAGTTTCTCATAAATAAAATAAAATAAAACAGCCTTCAAATTAATAAAGATTCACTGTCAAATGAGAATAAAAATTAATACAATTAAAGGCGGTTATTAGTTATAATAACAGCCCTAATAAAAAAATAAAAAAATAAATAAAAAATAAAAGAAAATATCTTTTAAGTATTTATCAGTTTCTCATAAATAAAATAAAAACAGCCTTCATATTAATAAACATTCACTGTCAAGTGAGAATAAAAATGAATGCAGTGTAGAAATGTAGCATTTGTAGTGTTTTTGTTAATTGAAATAAAGCTGAAATAAAAGACAACAAATAATAGATGCAAAATTTAAAAATAAAAAATACTGCCTTGACAACTAACTGAAATAAATACTAAAATTACTAAAAAGAACATAAAATACCTAAAACTCAAACAGAAATGAAAATGAAAAGTAAAATAATACAAATAAAAGCTAATTCATAATATTGCTAAATAAAATAACAGTACACAAATAATACTAAAATATCCCTGATTTGTTATTATTAAAGTATTCATAATACGTTCTTTACTAATGTAGTCTGATGATTTTTATTTATTGTTGTATGTAAAATTACTAATCGGTTGTTGAAACGATTGCTCAGTCCAGAAATTATAAAGGAGACAACCTTAAAAATGGATATGATGTCACATTCTAGGGCTTTTGTTTTTTAATTACAAATGAGTTCAGTATGTTCAAAAATGCTGTCTATGGCACTTTTCTGCTGTTTGTTTTGAATCTTGTAGATTGAATCTGCACAAAATTCAGGTCAAAGCTGAGCTTTGGTTTGCAGATAAAAGCCAAACTTCTTCAGATATGCTTGTGTTCTGGTTCTGTGGTGCGTGAATGAATGAAAGTGAACGCAAATCCAGGATCATTGATGAGATTTCAGCCAAACTGGTGCAGTCGAATGAGCTTTCTCTTGAACTAGACCTTATTTATTAGAAAGTGTTCTGCAATTTACTCTTCAAAGCGCTGATGCGCCGGAGAGGAAATATTGAATTCCACCGGGAAACGCTGGATTTGTTTGATCACATCCTGTTTTAACAGAAAAAAAGGTGTTGAGGCGCTGCTAATTAAAGCAGCGGTGATCTGTGTCCGTACCGAGGGATGAATTCAGACCAAAGGCCGGTGGGATAATTAAAGGCATGGCTGAACAAATGAGCCATATGTCAGATTGCTGTTTTCCCTGGGGGAGATGCATTGTGGGAATGAATGTTGACCGCTCAAGTTGCAAGTCTGCTCAATACGCCTGTTCTTATAATAATGCTGCCAGCGGTGCTGCCAACTCATTTCAGTGTATTCAACAGACACTTCTGAAACTCTAGAAAACTGTCATTCGATGAGAATCTCACTGAGGGAAAAAAAAAATTACATTTAAAATGATAAATAATTAAATTATTTTCTTTGAGTGTTTATTTTGGCTCCCTAATGTCAAAGTATTAAAATAATAATATTAATGGTAATGTATTGTATAAATATATAATTTAGATTTGAAAAACAAAAGCATATTAGTAATAATAACATCCCTAATAAATAGAACAAAGTAAAAACAGCCTTCAAGTATTTGTAATTGAAAATGTAAAACAAATGTTAATTTTTTTTTTAAAACTGAGAAATACTTGAAGACTGTTTTATTTTTATGTATTAGTTATAATAAAAACTCTAATAAAATAAAATAAATTAATAAAAAAATAAATTATAATAAAATATTTTATTTATAATAGAAATAAATAAATTATTTCTCAGATTTGTATATATAAAATAAAATAATACAATAAAGTACAATGAAAATAGTCTTCAAGTATTTCTACATTTTTCAGAAATAAAACAAAATAAATTAATACAATAAAGTACAATGAAAACTGTCTTCAAGTATTTCTAAATTTCTCATAATAAAATAAAATAAATAAAAATATAAAATAAAATAAAAATGGCAAGTTTTTTTCAAATTATTTATAATAATAATAATAATAATAATAATAAATAAATAAATAAATAAAATTGGGAAATTCAGAAATACTTGAAGGCTGTTTTAATTACAACAACAGCCCAATAATAACAGCCCTAATAAATAAAATAAAATAGGGAACTTGAGAAATACTTAAAGGTTGTTTTAATTTCATTTGTAATAACAGCATATTAGTTATAATAACAGCCCTAATAAAATAAAATAAAATAAAATAAAATAAAATAAAATAAAATAAAATAAAATAAAATAAAATAAAATAAAATAAAATAAAATAAAATAAAATAAAATAAAATAAAATAAAATTTGTTAGTAACAGCATATTAGTTATAATAACAGCCCTAATAAAATAAATAAAATAAAATAGGGAAATTGAGAAATACCTGAAGGTTGTTTTAATTTCATTTGTTAATAACAGCATATTAGTTGTGATAACAGCCCAGATAAAATAAAATAAAAGTGTGTATATTATTAGTCTTATATATATATATATATATTTTCATTCTTTTCAGCTTTCTTCAATTAAAGAAATATTACAAGAGAATAAATAATTAAATAAAAATAATAATTAAAAAAAATGAATAATAATAATAATAATAATATTTATTTTTCAAAATACCTCTAGGAAAAGGAAGATTCTTCCGCTTTCGTCTGCCAGCCTTGATGCTGTTGGGAACCAGCAAGCAGTCTCTCCCGCAGGACGATCCAGACTCAGTCATGGTGGATTCACCCAGGGTCAGTGACGACTCTGCGGCCGCGATTGACGTCCGATCCCCCACCAAAGACGGCTCGAGTCCAGCGGATGCCAACGACACGCGGGCGCTCATCAGCTCCAGTCCTCACTCCTCCCCGGTCAGCGCGACCGTACCCATCGATCACTCGTCGCCCAAGCAGCCCTGGGAGCGGCCCAGTCCGTCTCAAGCGCAGTCCACCACCTGCCTGGCCCAGTCCATGTCTAGAGACAGCGTCTACAGCAGGAGACGGGCCTCCTCCGTTCATGACATCGAAGGGCTGAGCGCAAACTCCAAACGCCTGTTTACAGACAGACACGCAAGTGAAGGTGAGGACTAAAACTTACATTCAGCCATTTGACTGAAATAATCAAATAAAAGCAGCTTTCAAGTATTTCTTGATTTATCATAAATAAATGTAAAATAATATATAATAAAATAATTTTATAGATATGCTTTTAATAGAAGTATCTTTGTTTACCAAGACTGCATTTATTTGATCAAAAATATAGTTAAAAGTAAATGTTATAACAATTTAAATGAAATGCATTAAATTTTATTATATTCCAATATGTGTAAATATATTTTAATATTGTAATATATATATATTAAAATGAAGTTATTCCTGTGAAAATTGTAAAACATTAAAAATAAATAAAGAATTATTTTTTAAGTAGTTTTATAGTTTGCTTTTTTTTTTTTTAATGGTCTTACATTACCATTTAATATATTTTAATATATACTAACAATAGAAGATACTGCTGGGAAAAGTGTAAAACATAAATAAATATATTTTTTTAATTAGTATATATTTGTCTCTTTTTGTTCTTTGAAAGAACAATATTATATTATATTACCATATATATTGTAAAATAAAACAATAACATTTTAATTTTAATATAAACAGCTTTCAAGTATTTCTCAATTTATCATAAATAAAATAAAAAAAAAATAATAATAAAAACAATTTTCTATATATGTTTTTAAAAGAAGTAACTTTGTTTACCAAGACTGCATTTATTTGATCAAAAATACAGTTAAAAATAAATATTATAACCACTTAAATTAACTGAATTATATGTTAATATATTCTAATATTTTTTAATATTTTAATATATATTAAAATGGAAGTTATTCTGGTAAAAAGTGTAAAACATGGAAAAAAAAATGGATAATTTGGTTTTTAATTGAATTTTTTTTTTTCATTTATTTGATAAAATACAGTTAAAAATAAATACAACAATTTAAAATAACTACATTCTATTTTAATATATTGTAATATTTTTTTTTAATTATTTAATATATATTAAAATGGAAGCTATTCCTGTAAAAATAAAAGCTATTATTATTATTTTATTTATTATTAGTATTTCTCGATAGTAATAATTTTATAGTTTATACGTTTTTAAAAGAAGTAACTTTGTTTACCAAGACTGCATTTATTTGATCAAAAATACAGTTAAAAATAAATATTATAACCACTTAAATTAACTGAATTATATGTTAATATATTCTAATATTTTTTAATATTTTAATATATATTAAAATGGAAGTTATTCTGGTAAAAAGTGTAAAACATGGAAAAAAAAATGGATAATTTGGTTTTTAATTGTATTTATTTTTTTTTATTTATTTGATAAAATACAGTTAAAAATAAATACAACAATTTAAAATAACTACATTCTATTTTAATATATTGTAATATTTTTTTTTAATTATTTAATATATATTAAAATGGAAGCTATTCCTGTAAAAATAAAAGCTATTATTATTATTTTATTTATTATTAGTATTTCTCGATAGTAATAATTTTATAGTTTATACGTTTTTAAAAGAAGTAACTTTGTTTACCAAGACTGCATTTATTTGATCAAAAATACAATTAAAATAAATATTATAACAATTTAAATGAACTGCATTCTATTTTAATATATTCTAATTCTTTTAAAATATTTGAATAGATATTAAAATGTAAAACAATTCAAAATGTAAAACAATTAAATAATGTTGTTTTTTTAATACATACATACATTTTTTTCTCTTTTTTTTTTTTTTTTTTTTTTTTACTGGCTTTGAAATATGGGATAACAGCCTAAATACATTCATAATTAATTTTGTTATATAATATAGTTATTTTTAAACATAGACCACAGACCATAAACTGTTTTAGTAAAAGATGTGATAAATATATATGGGTTTTCTAAGTCATATCTGGTTATCCTTAACATTTTAAACCAGATAAATATGAAATAGGATCTCGGAAGCCATTTTCTTTACTCTGATATAAACCTTGTCTTACACCAAAAAATAGTTTGAATTACAAAGTGCGTTTAAGCTGTGCAATTGATGAACTCAACCGTCATAATGCGCATTAGCTTCTGCATTATTTGCACGATTAATGTAGACAGGAATGTATAATTTTCCAGTGTAGTGATTGCATTGATGAATGATAATCACATCTAACAGCAAGAAATGGCAATTATAATGGCATCATAATTAATGACCTTCTCCCTGCCACCGTTTTGTTGATATTTTCAATTTAGAGTCATTTTAATGGACCAAAATATGAAATTATCGATTGCTGATACTCGTCAGTTGTAAAAGAAGCATGCATGCTTTTATTTTTCACAAGAATTCTCTTAATGCAATGTTTTCTTTAAAGAACTTGGGCTCATTTGCTCATTTTCCTTTTCTAATCTCTATACTGCTCATTTTAGACCACGGACGCGGTTCAAAAGGTAACGCTGTATTGTGTTTGAATGCATAAGAACCGTCTCTGCTGCTTGCTGCATGCTTCAAAAACACAAAGCAGGTTCACAGTCATTTCATATTATTGTGTACTTACAGAACCAGTAACTTCAGTTTGATCCAGAATGGGAGGTAAAAAAAAAAAAAAAAACACCAGTCCAGTCCGGCCTGCTAAATGAATTGAGAAAAATTATTATTATATACTGTAATGCTTTAAAAAAAAAAAAAAGCTATTAAGTAAAACAAAGATTCCAAGAAAATACTGTAAAATTTAGCATTTTTTTTCACACCAAAAATTTTCATTGTATAATATATTGATAATTTGTCATTTAGTGACAAAAAATAAATAAAAACAAAAACAAAACAAACATAATTTAATGTTTAGCAGTGTTATTTTAGTATCACTGAAATTAAGATTATAGGTTTTAGTAATATTTTAATTTATTTAATTTTACCATTTTTATTTGATTGTAATTATTGTTTTTTATGTTTATCAGTGTTATTGTAGTATCATTGGGATTGAGATTAAATTTTAATTTATTTAAATATTTCAGCTTTTATTTCAATTTAATTTTAATAATTTTGTTAATGTTTATCAGTGGTATTTTAGTATCACTGAGATTGAGATTGTAGGTTTTAGTAATATTTTAAATGTTTTTATCTCATTTAATTTTGATTTAATTTGTTTAAATCTTTCATTTTTTATTTCAGTTTTTTTATGTTTATCATTGTTATTTTAGTATCATGGAGATTGAGATTATAGTTATTATTTATTTTAATATTTCAGTTTTTATTTTTTTTTTTTATTTGAGTAATTTTGTTAATGTTTATCAGTGTTATTTTAGTATCACTGAGATTGAGATTGTAGGTTTTAGTCATTTTTTAATTATAATTTTTTTATTTTGTTAAATTTTTATTTAATTTATTTAAATATTTCAGATTTTATTTCAATTTAATTTTAACAAATTTGTTAATACTTATCAGTGTTATTTTAGTATAATTGAGATGATCTACCAGTGTTAAGTATCACTGAGATTAATAGGTTTTAGATATATTTTAAACAATTTATTACATTTTTATTTAAATGTTCATTTTATTTGTTTTAATGTTTAATTTTTGTATTTCATTTTAATTTTAGTACATTTGTTTTGTTTATCAGTGTTATTGTAGTATCAATGAGTATTTTTTTATTTAACTTAATGTTTTTTTATATTTATTTTAATATTTCATTTGGAATTTAATTGTAGTAATTAAATTATCTTTTTTTTTAATTAATTTTCAGTTTTCAGCGGGGGGCGGGGTCATTGTAATTTTGGTAATTTTGTTGTGCTTTTATCAGTTTTATACGTTTTTCTTGTATGTAAAGAATATAGCTTTTTTTATTTCAGTTTAAGTTTAGTTATTTTAGTACTTTGACTTCAACTAAATGAAAATGAGAAACTAGCTGAAATGAAATGTGTAAGGTTTTTAAAAATGGTATATTAAATAAAATATTTACATCAAAAAAACATTTTAAAAAAATTAGCATTTTGCAAACAATTAATTTTGCAATATGTATTTAAATATTCAAGGCAAGATCAAGCCCGAGTGATATAACTAATATATATATTATTATTTTTTTTAAAAACATTTTTGAATGATATTTATTATATATTATATATTTATATATTAAATAAAATATTTACATTAAGTAAATGTAAATATTTTATTTAATATGCCATTTTTAAATATTTATTTATTCAACTAAATGAAAATGAGAAACTAGCTGAAATGAAATGTGTAAGGTTTCATTTAAGATTTATTTGAGCCAATATTTATTTTATTTCAAGTAACAAATGTATTTTTAAGGTTTTCATTTTAGAAATAATAACAGATGTATATTAGACATAATAAATTAAAATATAATACGAATTTAAGAGTCTGTAAATGAAAATGTTTATTCCTAACCCGTCTTAATATTGAAGCAGCTTCTTTATAAGCGTTAGCTCTTGTTTTCTGCATGCATTTTCCATAAATACCCCAAGAAAATAAATTCAGCCAGGATATGATGACTTTTAGTCCAGTTTTCAACTCAAAATAAAGTTTGACACCCCTGTTGTAATCAGAACTTAGACTAGTTCAAACTAAATACCAAAAAATCTCGATCAAACCTGTTATCTTTCCTCAAAAGTGCATTCAGAGTTCAGATCGGAGCATCATCAGAGCGTCTGGGACGTCATGCCGTTTCGTGATTATCCATTTTCAGCCTGATTTCTCCTCTCAGCTGTTATTGACGTCTTGATTAGATCATACAGAACATTTGCTGCTATTTCAATAAAGCTCTAGTCTGGACCTTCCTGCATTGAGAAGGGCTCAGTTGTGATTCAGACTTGTACAGGCAGTTCCTCTTCACTTCACATTGAACGGGACGGATGCATCGGGACAGCAGATCAATGCTGCATGCTGAATGACTTCCATCAGCTGTTAACCAGCATGGCCTCTGTCCGTTTTGGAGGACATTTCTCTAACAAGAGTTTAAGTTAAAGCTGTATGCCAAGAGATTCTTTTTCTTCTACATTTCACATGATTTTAATGGATGCTAACAGAACTGCATATGTTTGCTTCAGGCATGTTTACAGCAAGCTTGAAATGCACTAAAAATCCTGTTTCTTTCAGTAAAATCACACGTCTACAGTTTAGATGATGGTATTTCAATTGAGCTGTAACAATGTTGAGTTTTATTCAAATCGTTCATTGAGCTGAGCAAATGATATGTATTCAAATATCAAGGCAAGATCAAGGCCGGGTGATATAACTAATATATATTAAACCTTTTTAATGATTTTGATTTAAAAATGATATTTAGGTATTTGCCCTGGAATTTTTTTAATTATTATTTTTTTTTAACTGAATTATTTTAAAATGTATTTTTAATGTAAAATGTATTTAATATACTATTTTTAAATACTTATTTAAATTTGCAAACAATATGTATTTAAATATTGGAGGCTGAGTGATATAACTAATATATATTATACTTTTTGTCCTTAAAAAAGTATACTTGGGTATTTTCCCTGAAATTATTGATATATCTATATATATATAATACTTTTTTTAAACAAAATTGAATGATATTTAGGTATTTGTCCTGAAATGATTGAAATGATTTATTTTTTTTTTAAGATGTATTTTTAATGTAAATTTTAATATACCATTTTAAATACTTATTTAAATTATGTAGGTATTTGTCCTGAAATTATTTAAATTGTTATCTTATTGTTAAACTAAATAGAATTTTTAGAGTTTTTTTTTTTATGTAAATATTTGAATTTAATTTTAATTTTAATATTTACTTTGAATACATATTGTTTGCAAAATTAAATACATTTTTAAAATGGTATATTAAATAAACTATTTACATCAAAAATACATTTAAAAAAAAAATTGCATTTTGCAAACAATATGTATTTAAATATTCAAGGCAAGATCAAGCCCGGGTGATATAACTAATATATATTATACTTTTTTAAAAAAGTATTTTTGAATGACATTTATTATATGTTATATATTTATATATTAAATAAAATATTTACATTAAGAATATGTTAAAAAAATTATAATTTTAAAATGTAAATGTTTTATTTAATATACCATTTTTAAATATTTATTTATATTTGCAAACAATATGTATTAAAATATTCAAGGCAAGATCAAGCATAGGCGATATAACCAATTAATATTTTATTTCTTTTAACAATTTTTTAATGATATTTGCCCTGAAATTATTAAAATTATTTTATTCTTTAAACTGAATTTACATCATTACTCCAGACAAAAACTGAATCATTTTTGAACTGATTCATTGAAATTGACAATTTGAACCAATGCAGAAGAAATGAATCAACTCTAATATTGTTTTTTACACTATTAAAACATCTCTTTCTTAATATCCTAATATACAGAAGTCACAAGACAATGAATGAATGTGAAACTAGTCTAAAGACATTGTTTTTTTTTTTGTTTTTTTTTGATGAATCTTGAGGGAAATGTTCTTCTAAAAGTCTTTAAAATTTGTGTCATTGTTTAATTATCTGGTTCATACAGATCTGGATTGACATGAGGGTGGGTTTAATGGCCAAATAGACATTAGTAAGTAATAACATCACCAGAAAAATGAGGTGTATATTAAGGAAATTAGCTATACCACCTAGCCTTATGCAAGATGAGCGAGAATAAACAAAACAAAATCTCTGATATTCACAGGCTCTTCTTTACTCTTTACCTTCAGGTCCGTTTAATCATCTGAAGTCCAGTCTGCTGGGATCGACATCGGACTCCAATCTGAACAAATACAGCACCATCAACAAGATCCCGCTCATCGCACTCAACTTCTCTGAAACCAACGATAAGAAAGCGCCTTCCCCTCCGTCCTCAGAGAAAACCATCATTGCACCAAAGGTCAAAGACAGAACACACAACGTCACTGAAAAGGTCACACAGGTAAGACTGTTTCAAGTCAACATGAATGCAAAACTCACCATATTTAGTTTCTTTAAACATGCTTTTGGTCTTATTGTGAATGATTTTACAGCATAATTACTCCAGTCTTCAGCGTTACATTACATTTGCTGTTCAAGAAACATTTCTGAATATTATCAAAGCTGAAAACAGTTGTGCTGATTCATATTTTTGTGGAAAGGTAATACCTTAATTTCAGGATTCTTCAAAAGAACCTCATTTATTTGAAATAAAATATTTGTAAAAGCATTTTAAAACATTATAAATGTCTTTACTTGATAAATTGAATGCATCATTGCTTAAGTATTAAAAAAAAGTATTATTTTCTTTAACAATTTTATTTTATTATTTGTATATTTTTGTATCATTTTTTTTTTTATTATGTATTGTTTTTTTATTATTTTAATTATTAATTTCTTACTGACTCCTCTTATTTAAAAGTTAAAAAAAAAATAATCTATTTTTATATAATAACTATGCACATTTATATGTTTACATGATAGTTTCGGGTTTATTATAGTTAACTAAGAAAAAAATGTAACATTAATATTTAGCAAATTTAAACTTAAAACACTAGACATATTTTAAAAAACGAAAACACAAAAAATCTAAAAATAAAGCAAATTCTAAATAATATATTATGCTGCTTATTTGTGCGAAAACTAAATAGAAATTCAAAATAACAGGACTGATTTGAAATAGAAATCTTTTGACACATTACCAATGTCATTAATATCACTTTTGATCAATTTAAGGCATCCTTGCTTAATAAAACTTTTTTAATATATATATTTTTTATTTGTATTATTTACTATTTTTTACTATTTTAATTATTAATTTCTTACTGACTCCTTACATTTAAAAGTTAATAAATCTGTTTTTATATAATAACTATGCATGTTTATATGTTTACATGAAATTTTCATGTTTATTATAGTTAACTACAAACTTTTATTAATTAAGAAAAAAACTTACCATTTAGCAAATTTTAACTTAAAATAGTAGACATATTTAAAAAAAACAAAAACAAAATCTAAAAATAAAACATTCTAAATAATATATTATGCTTATTATTTGTGTGAAAACTAAATAGAAATTTCTAAATAACAGGACTGATTTTAATTACAAATCTTTTGATATTACTAATGTCATTAATATCACTTTTGATCAGTTTAATGCATCCTTGCTTAATAAAAGTATTCATTTCTTAATAATTTCTTTAATTACTGACTCCTCATTTAAAAGTTCATGATAGTTTCATGTTTATTATAGTTATAACTAAAAACTTGTATTAGTTAACTAAGAAAAAAATTGTTTTAAAAACAAAAACACAACAAAATTGCAAAAACAAAAAAATCTAAAAAATAAAAAATTCAAAATAATATATTACGCTTAATATTTATGTGAAAACTGAATAGAAAGTTCAAAAGAACAGCACTAATTTGAAACAGAAATATTTTGACATTATAAATTATTTTACTGTCCTTTTTGATCAATTTAATGCATCCTTGCTTAATAAAACTATTCAATTCTTTAGGGGGAAAAAAAAAACTTACTAACCTCAAACTTTTTGGATGGTAGTGTATTTAATATTAATATTAATGTAAACACTTCTATTGCTTCATCCACCATGCATTTATTTATTTATTTATTTTTTTTGGTATTTCTCCATTAAAAAAAAAAACACATGCAATGCAGCCTGACAGTAGTTTTACCTTTAGAAACATGTCTATAATGCCTTAAAACGCTGTCTATTTAGGTGGCTTGCTAGCTTTTGGAACAGAGCTGGTGTGCAAACATGCATCTAGCTTCATGGATTAAAGGGGAAAGTTCAATTTACACTGGAGTCTCTCACACAGAAACTAAATTGTGTTTTGCCAATATTTGGAGATCCATTTCCCAGAGGTGGTAGAAAATCCATCTTCATGCTCCGATGCTCTTTTGATGCATTTCGGTGTCAGAAAAAGATGCTAAATATGGTCGAGGTAAGAAAAGAGATCAGAGCGAGGACGTGACACATGGACTCTGAATAATTACGGCTGTATTCTTGCTCGCATCTTAATATCCCTGAGGTTAAGTACTATCCTCATTAGCATTGATTTGCATACACATGTCTGTTAGCATCACTTAATGTTGGCTATATAGTGCAGGAGAATTTGTTACAGCTTGTTTGTGCCTGTTCGCAAGACTATTGGATTTCCAATCGAATCATGAAGCACTTGACGCGTGCAATATTTCAAAAAGATTACGCTCACGACACATTGATTAACTCAGACTCCATGGAGGAGAAAGAGAGCAAAAACACATCCTCACCTGAGGCTCTTATTGAGAAACATGAAGGAAAAACAACCGATTTTACTCTGCTAAATCAATGTGAGGCGTTCATAACCAAGGGAGTCTAATATTATAATATAATCTCTCTGTTAGCATTCACATTCATTTATTTATTTATTGAATTATTTGTATTGTATACACTACCATTTAAAAGTTCAGTCAGTTTCTTTTAATCATTTTGTTCAGCAAGGATGCATTAAACTGATTAAAAGTGACAGTAAAGACATTTATAATTTACAAAAGATTTCCATTTTAAAAAAATGCTGTTCTTTTGACCTTTCTATTTAATCAAAGAATCCTGAAAAACTAAACGTATCACGGTTTCCACAAAAATATGAAGCTGCAAAACATTTTAACATGTTAGTAATAAGAAATGTTTCTGAAGGAGCAAATCAGCATGTTAGAACGATTTCTGAAGGATCATGATGACACTGAAGTCTGGTGTAATGATGCTGAAAATGTAGCTTTGATCACAGGAATAAATTACATTTTAAAATATATTCAAATAGAAAACAGTTATTTAAAATTTTAACAATATTTCACAATTTTACAAATTTTATTGTATGTTTTATCAAATAAACGCATGCAGCCTTGGTAAGCAGAAGAGACGCAATAAAAAAATAAAAAAAATCTCTTACCGACTTCAGCTTTTTATAATTTGTTCAATACTGTAAATCATCATTTAAACAGTTCAGTCTAATTAAAGCTATTTTACTGTACAGTTTGTGTACAGTTGAGGTCATAAGCTTATATACACCTTGCAGAATCTGCAAAATGTAAAAAAAAAAAAAAAATTGTATTTGGTACTGACCTGAGTAAGATATTTCACATAAAAGACGTTTACATATAGTCCACAAGAGAAAATAATAGTTCAATTAATAAAAATAACCTCATTCAAAAGTTTACATACACTTAATTCTTAATACAGTTTCCTTACCTGAATGATCCACAGCTGTGTTTTTAAGTAGTTGTTCATGAGTCCCTTGTTCGTCCTGAACAGTTAAACCGCCTGCTGTTCTTCAAAAAAATCCTTCAGGTCCCACAAATTCTTTGGTTTTCAGCATTTTTGTAAATTTGAACCCTCTCAAATAATGACTATGATTTTGAGATCCATCTTTTCACACTGAGGACCACTGAGGGACTCATATGCAACTATTACAGAAGGTTCAAATGATGCTTCAGAAAGAAACACGATGCATTAAGAGCGAGGGGTAAAAAAAACAACAAATAAATAAATAAATAAATAAAAAACTTTACATTTTAAGATCAGGGTAAATTTAACTTATTTTGTCTTCTATGAAACACGGATCTATCTACTCTAGCTTCTGAAGGGCAGTATTAAATAAAAAAAATACGATATTTAGGCAAAAAACAAGAAAAACGTACACATCTTGATTCTGTTCAAAAGTTTTCACCCCTGGCTCTTAGTGCATTGTGTTTCCTTCTGGAGCATCAGTGAGTGTTTGAAACTTCTGTAATAGTTGCATATGAGTCCCTCAGTTGTCCTCAGTGTGAAAAGGTTCTTCTCAAAATCATACAGTCATTGCTGGAATGGGTTCAAATACACAAAAATGCTGAAAACCCATAACAATGCACCGATAGGATTTTTTTTGGCCGATACTGATTTTAACAAACGAATATTGACCGATATCGATACTGGTAAATTGCATAAAGCAGTGCTTAAAAACAAACAAAAAAAAATTGGATTGTTCACTCAGAGCAGAATCAGTATCAGTATTCCTGGGTTTCTCTGTATTATTACAGTTCCGAAACCGTTTTGAGCAGAAAAAATATGGTTAATATTGATTAAAATATGGTTAACAACTCACATGTATTGTACCCAATTCAAGACAGCAGTCCAAAACAGTTGATATAGAAGTTCACTTTAGGAATGAACAAAGTTGCATCGATGAGTTTGATGTGTTTAACAAAACAGAGCAAACGGAAAAAGAAAGCGCAATCTATGGCTATTATTAGCTCCCTATAAAGTGCACGGAGAGAAAATGGTTGTGCGCAAAGATACACAATCTTCCAGCCTAGGATAAAGTCATTATGAACATTAGCAATACTTTGGGACAATTATAATGTGATTTTATGGTTAACTATGTAAGTGACACTCTGTGGTGCAGCAGGATTTGGAACAGCGTCCTGAATCACCACAGACAGTCTTTAACTTTAAATGAATGTTGTTCGACTGAATGTACAAATCAAACTGTTAGCTGAAATATCAACAAAATAAAAAACAACACGGTTTAGCCTATCTGGCAATTAGGTATGTCCCCACCAATGTCAAAAGCAAACCTACGCCCTTGAGTTCAGTGTTTTCTTTACTCAAAAAGGAAAAGAAAAAACACGAAGAGGGTCTTGGTCATAGCCAATATGGCATCATCTTTTCTAGATTTTGATCCTATGTATTAAACGACAGAAAAAACTGTCAATGTTTTAAAGACATTAAAGTGTTTTTTACAGGTCAGTACTAAATAAAAAATGTATTGCTATTAACATTTTGCAGATTCTGCAAGGTGTATGTAAACTTTTGACTCCAGCTGTATGTGCATTTTATGCTTAGACCTTAACAACTGATAAATCTGCATGCTTTCTAGGAAGGTAGCGCTTCAAGGTTAGTGACTTGACTGTAAATATCCTTCAATGAAAGTCAAAGTCACGAAGCTGCAAGTCTGTAACACACAGTACTGGGTCAAACCTTGTCGCAAGGCGTTCGTCTCTTGACCAGCAGTGAAGGAAGTCGATGACAGCCCATCCAAACGACACGAGTCCTCACTTTAGAGCCGTCGACTCGTTCACTGCGGTCATTTGGCTTGTCACGACTGAGCGATTCTCACATTACCTTCCCTGACCTGCCTGGACGCGTGAGAGCCTGCGAGAGGAAAAAAAAGATTCATAACTCATCACTTTCTTAAAGAGAAAAAGAGAGAAAAATCGAGGAGGGCAACTCATCACTGCTGCTGCCGTCATAATTTCTAATAAAGTATTTATCAGGAAAAGACGCCTCATTTGCTGACTGTCAAATGTGGTTAAATCCTGCTGTAAGGTGTGTGTGGTTGTTCATTCAGAGCTCAATTACACACACACACATTGCTGGATTACAGACTATTATCATCCTAATGCTTTTACTTCTGCTGTTCAGTGGCTTTGCAAAATAGTGAATTGAAACCCTGGTTGAGTCCTTTGTAGTGCAAAGGAAAGCTGTTATTGCTTACCATGGAGATCTTTCGGTTCACGCTTTTTATTCAGGCACAGACAGCAGGAAAACACAACAACAATGCGAACAAAGCACAATGCGAATAACAAATTTTCATATTTGCTGAATGAAATCCAATACTTGTTTCTTAGCCATTTTGGGAGCTGATTCTAAAAATAGTCTCAAGCAAGTCACTTTCTGTGAAAATATGATGCATTTTCGTTAGGGGTGTGACGTGACACTTATCCCACGAGACAAAACTGGGTTCACAAGAACGAGACAAGATTTTTTTTTACTTTTTTTTTAAAGAATACTCAATTATGGAATATATAGGGAAAAATAGTATTTTATTCAACTGAAAAACACAAAATGTCAAAAAATATAGGTGCATTTTGATATGAACTTGTACTTTATGAAATTTAACTTCTATTTTAATGAATTATATGCAGTAGTAAACATGTAAACTAAAGCTTATTAAAACTTTTTTAATAAATTGGAGATCATGATTCTGAAGAAAAAAAAGATTAGAAATCTAAACAAAATAACGTAATTTACTAGTGGTTCTGACACAATGTTCATTGCTTAAGTCTTTTAAAATTATATTTGATCAAAATATAAAAGAAATGAGTCCAGTGTCTCAATAAATCAAGTGTTTTAACAGAGATCACAATCTTAAAAGGATTAATCTTGCAGCTCTAATGTAACCCTTCAAAATGTTTTACAAGGATATCGTCACATTCTCACGAGACCAGTCGGATCTCGCCACATCCTAATTTTTGTAGTATTTTTGCTTTTGACAACCTTTTGCAAGGTGATTAAGTTTAGTATTTTCCCAGCAGGAAAACTGTCACAATAACATGATTCATGTCTCAATCTGAGTTACAAATATTTGTTCAAAATAGCACATTTTGACATGTATGAATGATTCTAAAGACATTAGTTTATGCCTAATCCTGATTTTAAGGTTAGAATTACTGATGGAAGTGACATGAGCCAGATGTTTTCTGCCACATCTGTGGTCTTTTTACTACACTCAAATGACAGAAAAGTACATATTTAGTTTAAAAGGAGTTTATTTAGTTTATTTTCTAAAGTTTTTTGCCATTAAATGAAGTATTTGAACATTTTCACACTCCTTTGCAGATGTATATTTCATATGTACTATATTTTATATATAATTTGAAAAATCTTAATTTTTGTTTTGTGAAAAAAAAAAAGTTCTCAGGGGACAATACTATAGAAATGAAACTTGGATATATTTTAGAGTAGTCAATGTGCAGCTTGTATAGCAGTATATATTTACTGTCCTCTGAAAATAATACAGCCTTTTGTTGCCAGCTATTTTGACAATAATGGCTGTATGTTGAGTTATTTTCAGAGGACAGTAAATCTATACTGCTATATCTAAGTTTCATTTCTATAGTATTGTCCCTTCAGAAGATATACTAAAATGGTTGCTGAAATGTGAAGTGTGTACTCACTTTTGTGAGATGTAAGATGAAAAACGACACAAACTACATTAAATTTGGGTTTGACAAGGCTTAACATGATTACAAATGAAGAATAAACCAATTAATATATCTTTGTGTTTGATTGTAAATATTTTATTTTTTACTTTTGTTAAAATGTTATTGTATTATATGTTTTATTTTCTTAGATTTTACATTTATTCATTTAACAGACTTTCATCTAATACAATATTCTAGAATACATAACATAACATATAGCAATAATATATACTGTAAGATACTAAATAATAATATATAATAACAGAAGGAATGGTCATTTAAATTTTTTAATTCATAAGAAAATAGTGTCTGTTTATAATTGAATTTTTTGTACAATTACTATTTAACTTTCATTATTGTTAAAATAGTAATCTAAAACTCAATTTCATTGCTGTGTGAATCAGAATTCAGAATTCATGAACTTCACTGCAAAAAAATGCTTTTGTCTTGTCTTATTTCCAGCCAAAATATCTAAAAAAAAAAAAAAAAAAATCTTAAATCAAGAAGAATTTTCTAGACAAGTAAAAATATTTGTCTTGTTTTCAGGAAAAAATAGGTCAAAATTAAGTGTGTTAAGCAAAATAATCTGCCAGTGGGGTAAGCAAAATAATCTAGTTTTCTGTTCTAAGCAAAAACTCACTTAATTTTGACTTGTTTTTTTTTTCTGAAAACAAGAGAATAATTTTTACTTGTCTAGAAAATCCTTCTTGATTTAAGAATTTTTAGATATTTTGTCTGGAAACAAGACATCCAGTTACATGAATAGCACATTTCTTATTTCAGAGTGTGAAAAACAAGATATTGTGAAGTGTTGTGCAGCATTTTGTCCTTGAGCAGAGCGCTCTGATAACTTCAGAAACAACCTGAGATGCATGACAACTAGACTTTATAATCCAAAAAGCTATATGTAATGTGAGCGCTTCTGACAGCAGAGATGGCTGGTGCTGTGCAACTATAGAGAAATAAATGAATATTTATGTCACGCTCTGAGGCTCCCTGACACGCTACGCTTGTGAAATGTGAACTCGGTTGTGCTGGTGCTTTCCATGAAATATTGCATCAGATGGAAAGAAATAAATGACAACTGTGGGGAAATATGTGCGATGCGGTGAAACTGTCACAGACTGCATTATGATGATATGGGTCTGTGGATGTGTGACTGACAGCTGTCAACTAATGCAATATAAACTGTTATTAGGAGACATTTTTAATAATCCAGCTATGTTTGGATCTTAGTTTGAAAGCGCACAAATCATCATTATTATTTTTATTTTTTTCCACCATCAGATCACTTTTTCAGATTTAATATCACCAACAGTAGCGTAGTTACTGAAACAATACTTAAGAATTACAGCTAAAACTATATAAGTTTTATATATGAATTAATTCATTAATTAATAATACACAGCAAAAATTATACATTGCTTAACTTCTCTATCTGTTAAACTGTAAAAATAAATCATGAAAATAATGAACAATGTCAAATTATACATTACTCAACCTCTTTTTGTTGTTGTTAGAATAAGTGTAAAAATAAACACTGAAAAATTATACGTTATTTAACTTTTTCTCTTAAAACTGTAAAACTGTGAACAATTATACATTACTTTGTTAAAACTGCACAAATAAATAATAAACTACAAAAACACAACATTTCTCAACATCTTTATCTGTTAAATTGTAAGAATAAATAAACAGGATTTTTTTTTCTACCAAAATAAAATTAAATACTTAAAAATATTGACAGTTTAATTCACAACTATTTTATTAAATATATTCTATATGCTGCCTATGCAAAATAAAGTAACTTTTTTATATTTTACATGTAATAATCTTAATATATTTAACAAAACATGTTCATTATCATCCATATTTACTTACATAAAATGTTTTAATATATAAATTGTGAATTATTTGAACTGCATAAACAAAAAAAAAAGAAATAAATAAAATAAAACATCTTTATATGTTAAATTAAATAAAACGTAAAACGTATACATTACCTTTTTTTCTGCAAATATGCAGAATTAATAAAGAGTTACAAATTATACATTACTCAACTTCTTTCTGTTAGTATTAATATTATTATAACTGCAAAATAAATAAATAATACATTACTCAACAATTATCTGTTACTTCTTTATCCGTTGAATCATCAATGAACAGTGTAAAACATTACTCAACAACTTTCTTTGGTAAAATTGAACAAATAAATAATAAACAAAATAAATGCAAAATAAAGTAACTTTTTCATATTTTAGCTGTAATAATATTTACTAGTATAACAAAACATGTTCATTATAATCCATATTTACTTGCATAAAATGTTTTAATATATAAATTGTTTATTTGAACTGCATAAACCGTTAAAAAACAAAACATCTTTATGTTAAATTAAAATGTATACATCTGCAAAATATGCAGAATTAATAAAGAGTTACAAATGATACATTACTCAACGTCTTTCTGTTAGTATTAGTATTATTAATAACTCTAAAATATATAAATACATTACTCAACAATTATCTGTTAAAATTGTAAAAAATAAAGAATAAAAAAGGAATACTATATTATACATAACTTATTATACATAATAATCATACCAACTTTACTAATAAAAATTCCATCTGCATTAGATTTGAATTATTTGCACATGATTTTCCACAGTTTTTTTCCAGATATCTAGTCTGTTTATCAGGACAGACCTGTGATCATGTACTGTGCAATACTCACATTTTCTTTCCTCTCCCATTCCAGGTCTTGTCGCTGGGCGCCGATGTGCTTCCAGAATACAAGCTTCAGACGCCACGCATGGATAAGTTCACCATCTTGCACTACAGCCCATTCAAAGCGGTGTGGGACTGGCTCATCCTCCTGCTGGTGATTTACACCGCCATCCTCACCCCTTACTCTGCTGCCTTCCTGCTCAACGACAGCGAGGAGCAAAAAAGACGCGAATGTGGCTATTCCTGCAGCCCTCTGAACATGGTGGACTTAATGGTGGACATCATGTTCATCATCGACATCCTGATAAACTTTCGCACCACTTACGTGAACTTGAACGAGGAGGTGGTGAGCCATCCGGGGAAGATCGCCATCCATTACTTCAAGGGCTGGTTCCTTATAGACATGGTGGCAGCCATTCCCTTCGACCTGCTCATATTTGGATCAGGATCAGATGATGTAAGTCATGCCAGAACTTAATCTACTTCCTTCTGCACTTGGCTGCTGGTCTAATCTAGGGATCTCAAACTCAAATTACCACTCGCCAGGTGGTGTTCTCCTTCACGTTGGCACAATTATGCAGCTAGCGCACATGTGCGCCCAAATTTTGCAACGGATATGAGCAAACAGGCCTGTATGCTGTTGCCAGTGAGGCTGCGATCATGCTTGCATTTGTGCATTAGGCCTATATTCAAAAGTTATTCAAAAGATTTTTCTAATGTTTTTTTCAGCCTTGATGAGTCTCTTATGCTCATCAAGGCTGCATTTATTTGATCAAAAATATGGTAAAAAATGTAGAATATTATTGCAATTTAATATAGCTGTTTTTTTATCTGTATATATTTTAAAATGTAATTTATTTTCTGATCAAAGCTTAATTTTCAGCATTATTACTCCAGTCTTCAGTGCAACATGATCCTTCAGAAGTCATTCTAATATACTGATTTGCTGCTTAAGAAATATTAACAATATTGTTGTTGTGCTGCTTTGTATTTTTGTAGAAAGCATAATACATTTATTTCAGCATTCTTAGAAAGTGAAAAAAAAAACATTTATATGAAGTAGAAAACTTGTATAAATGTCTACTATTACTTTTGATTAATTCAATTCATTCTTGATGAACAAAAGTATGAATTTTCTAAAAAAAAAAAAAAACCTCTTGAATGGCAGTGCAAGCATTTGGCAGATGCTTTTATCCAAAGTAACTGACAATGCATTTAATATATCTGGGATTTTATCATTATGCATGTTCATTAGAAATCAAATCCATGACCTTGGTGTTGCAATTACATTTGGAACCAAAGTAACTACACTTTAGGCTATACGCTTTCAAAAAAAAACAACTAAAAACATTAACAGATTTAGGGATAAACAGCTAAAGGAATAGTTCACCCAAAAATGAAAATGAAATCAAAGATACAGATGAGTTTGTTCATCTGAACAGATTTTGAGAAATGTAGCATTATATAATTTTTCACCAATGGATCCTTTGAAGTAAATGGGTGCCATCAGAATGAGAGTCCAAACAAGCTGATAAAAACATCACAATAATCCACAAGCAATCAAATGAACATCTAGAGAAGCCAAAAGCTGTGTTTGTTAGAAACAAATCTATTATTAAGAAGTTTTAACTTTAGACTGGCTTCTGTCTGAGTCCATAACCCATAATAACGCTTTCTCCAGTGAAAAAGTCCTCACATCAAAATCCACTTGTAAACGGTGCTTGATCTGTGCATTTTTCTCTCCTGATTCAGACAAGATGATTTTTTTTTTTTACTAGAGGAAGACATTATGGATTATGGATTTGGTTTAACAATGGTTTAAAGTTACAATGTCTCAATGTTTCTTATAAACACACAGCTTTAGGCTTTTTAGGAGTGGAGTGGATTACTTGTGGATTATTGTGATATTTTTATCAGCTGTTTTGACTCTCATTCTGACGGCACCCATTCACTGCAGAGGATCCATTGGTGAGCAAGTGATGTAATGCTACATTTCTCCAAATCTGTTTTGATGAAGAAAGTCATCTACATCTTGGATGACCTGAGGGTGAGTACATTTCCAACATTTTTTTATTGTAATTTTTAGGTGAACCATTTCTTTAACAGGCTGAACGTTTGAGACCTAAACTATTTGTTTACCCATTTATTTATTCAATCATTTGTTTGTACCACGTCCTTTACACAGATCAGATCAGATCTAGCACTTTGCACAACCATTCCAGTGAATCAGGGATTACAGTATCAGAATATACTGTATGTTGTTTTTCCCTCTTTTTTTTTGAATGGCCTTCATTTCTGAATCCATTTATTTGGATTAGCGGCTTACCAAATGGGAGTCAATGATTATGATGAGAGAGAGAGGAAAGAGAAAACTGATGTTTGAACAGCTTACAGGCTGAATCGCTGGCACGCCGGTTGGCTCCTTTCCTTGCTTGTTTATGTGGGCATGTCCGTCAGTCGCCTATCATGAGCTCTTGGCACATTGGAGCATATGGTTTCCCCGCTTTGTGGTCCGTTCCAGTGACAGCTACTCTGTCAGAGCCATTTACGACCTAAGGACAAGAAACACACACACACAGCGGCTTTTAAAATATTAAAGAATGGAATTATAGATTAAGACCTACTGGAAATGTCAGCATGTCATTATTTGATGGCATGCAGGGTATATTTTTAGACTATGGAAGGGTTTTTGCTGCGTGGTTTTATATAAGTATATTGCTTTTGTTCAGGTCATACTTTCCCAGAGGTTTCACATTCACACGTTTGTCTGAAAAGGGCTGCAGAGCTACAGCCATCACCCAGTTAACAAACCTCACGCTCTCTGCATCTGCGCTCGCTTTTACTGCAGGCGCTCACACATCTGTCTCTGGTCGCAACTGGCGCTGTGAGATGCAGCTAAAAAAATCTTGATATTTATATATCTGTGCTCTGAAATGTCTGAAAGTGTGATTTTTTTTTTTTGCAATCAAAGCAATTATAATTTCTTATTTATCCTTTCATTGTGGCACTAAAAGGATTTTGTCTTCATTAAGAATCTGACATTACACAAATGCATCCCTGAGTGCGCCACTGAGGGAGCTGTATGGTCAACTGATGCTTCTGTGGTCAGACAGATGGCTTTGATCTGTGGTCAGTGGTTAGAGTGAGGTGTGTGTGAGTGTGAGTGTGTGTGTGTGTTTGTGTACTACTTAGGGAATGAGCCGGGCCAGACAGATGGCAGGTGGATTCAGGATGCATCTCATTTACAGCACTCAGATGAAGGGCTTGACCACAGCAGCGATGACCACAGCTTGAATCAAGCCCTGAATCACATTTGACAGGCTTTTATGACACATCTGTAATTATCAACACTTAGATACAAACAGTATAGTCTCAAACTTTTACTGTCAAACAGTATAAACCTCGTATAAAAGCCTGACAAGTGTTAGCAAGATGCTAAAACATGCTAGCAACATGTTAAAAATGCTAGAAACATGATAACATGCTAAAGCATGCTAGCAATCTGTTAAAACCTGCAAGAAACATGGTAAAAAGATGTTAGAAACATGCTAAATCATGATAGAAACAAGCTAACAACAAGTTAAAAACATGTTTACTTATGTTAGCAACATGTTAATATGTTAGAAACATGACAGCAACATGATAATACACCAAACATGTTAGCAACATGTTAAAAATTGTACAAACATGACAACATGCTAAAGCAGTTTTAAAGAATGCTAAAACCTGCTAGAAACATGCTAACAAAACATGTTAAAGCATGTTTTTATCATGGCTTAGCATTTTGCTAGCATGTTTCTAACAAACCAATGATATAAAACATTAGCTCATGTTAGCAACACATAATACATGTTTGAAAATGCCAACAACACACTAAATATGTTAAAACATGACAGCAACATAATACATGTTGGAAATATGTCGAATTGTGTTAAAATCATGATAAAAACTTGCTAACAACATTAAAAACATGTTAGCAACATGCTAAAAATGTTCCAACATGATAACATGCTAAGGCATGGTAGCAATCATGTTAGAAACATCCTAACAAACATGTTAAAAAGTTTTTTTTATCATGACTTAGCATTTTGCTAACATGTTTCTAACAAGCCAACTATATAAAACATTAACTCATGTTAGCAACACATTAATACATGTTAGAAAATGACAGCAGCATACTAAATATGTTAAAAACATGACAGCAACTTGCTAACAACATTAAAACATGTTAGCAACATGCTAAAAATGTTCCAACATGATAACATGCTAAGACATGGTAGCAATCTGTTAAAACATGCTAGAAACATCCTAACAAACATGTTAAAACATGTTTTTTATCATGACTTAGCATTTTGCTAACATGTTTCTAACAAGCCAACTATGTAAAACATTAACTCATGTTAGCAACACATTAATACATGTTAGAAAATGACAGCAGCATACTAAATATGTTAAAAACATGACAGCAACATAATACATGTTGGAAATGTCACATTTTGTTAAAATCATGACAAAAACTTGCTAACAACATTAAAACATCTTAGCAACATGCTAAAAATGTTCCAACATGATAACATGCTAAGGCATGCTAACAATCTGTTAAAACCTGCTAGAAACATCCTAACAAACATGTTAAAACATGTTTTTATCATGACTTAGCATTTTGCTAACATGTTTCTAACAAGCCAACTATATAAAACATTAACTCATGTTAGCAACACATTAATGCATGTTAGAAAATGCCAGCAACATATTAAATGTGTTAAAAACATGACAGCAACATAATACATGTTAGAAATATTCCAAAATGTGTTAAAATCATGGTAAAAAAAAAACATGCTAGCAACATGTTACAATGTTCCAACATAATAACATGCTAAAGCATGCTAGCTAATGATATAAAACATTAACTCATGTTAGCAATGCATTAATACATGTTAGAACATGCTAGCAACATATTAAATCATATTAGCAAAATGCTAAATCATTTTAGCAACTAGCAATAAATAAAGCATGCTAGCAATCTGTTTAAACCTGTCAAAACATGTTAGAAACATGCTATCAAAATGCTAAATCATGATAGAAACAAGCTAGCAAGCTATGTATGTATTTTTTACATATAACAACATGTTACCTCATGTTAGCAACATGTTAGAAAATGCTATCAACATGCCAAATGTTAAAAACATGGCAGCAACATGATAATACATGTTAGAAACATGCCAAAATGTGTTGAATGTTGATAGAATCATGTAAAACATATTAGATAATTTTAGCAACATCTTTACAATGTGCTGAATCATGTTAGCAATGTTAATACACAACGTTAGGAACATGCTAAACATTAAAACATGTTAGAAACATGCTGACAAGATGATTTAACACTATCCATGTGCTAAAACATAGATCATGATAAAACATGGTAGCAGCATAACACATGTTAGAAACATGCCAAATGTGTTAAATCATGATAGAAACATGCTAACCACACATTAAAACAATGCACATTTTTTTAGCCACATCACAGTGTGCTGAATCATGTTAACAATATTGTTAATACATTAGGTTTGAAACATGTTAGAAACATGCTAGCAAAAAGCTAAATCATGATTGAAACAAGCTAGCAACATATTAAATGATGTTAACATGTTACCTCATGTTACAAAATGTTAAATAATTTTAGTAACATGCTAAATCGTGTTAGCAATGTGAATACATTACGTTAGAAACATGTTTGCAAAACATTTAAACACCCTTAATCATTTTATCAATGTGTTAACATCCTAGACACATGTTAGCATTGTGCTAAAACATGTTAGTAATATTTCATTGACTGAGTAAAATGTTCTCAAGATTTTAGAAGTTATTTAAAACTTGGTGACAAGCAATGTGCTAGAAATGTGCTAAATCATTATACATATGCTAGCAAACATCCTAAATGATACTATCAATGTGTTAAAACATCCTAGACACATGCTAGCATTGTGCTAAAACATGTTAGTAACATTTCATTGACTGAGTAAAATGTTCTCAACTTTTAGAAGTTATTTAAAATTTAGCACATTGCTAGCAACATGCTAGAAATGCGCTACATCATTATAAATATGCTAGCAAACATCCTAAATAATACTCTCATGGCTTTAAAACATCCTAGGCACATGCTAGCATTCTGCTAAAACATGTTAGTAACATTTCATTGAGTAAAACATTCTCAACTTTTAGAAGTTATTTAAAATGTAGCACATTGCTAGCAACATGCTAGAAATGTGCTAAATCATCAGAAATATGCTAGCAAACATCCTAAATAATACTACCATGGTGTTAAAACATCCTGACCACATGCTAGCATTGTGCTAAAACATGTTAGTAACATTTCATTGACTGAGAAAACGTTTTGAAGCTTTTAGAAGTTATTTAAAACTTGGTGACAAGCTAGCAAACATCCTAAATAACACTATCAATGTGTTAAAACATCCTAGACACATGCTAGCATTCTGCTAAAACATGTTAGTAACATTTCATTGACTGCGTAAAATGTTCTCAACTTTTAGATGTTATTTAAAACTAGCACATTGCTTGTCACCATGTTAGCAACATGCTAGAAATGTGCTAAATCATTATAAATATGCTAGCAAACATCCTAAATAATACTATCAATGTGTTACAACATCCTAGACACATGCTAGCATTCTGCTAAAACATGTTAGTAACATTTCATTGACTGAGTAAAACGTTCTCAACTTTTAGAAGTTATTTAAAACTAGCACATTGCTTGTCACCATGTTAGCAACATGCTAGAAATTTGCTAAATCATTAGAAATATGCTAGCAAACATCCTAAATAATACTCTCATGGTGTTAAAACATCCTAGACACATGCTAGCATTCTGCTAAAACGCGTTAGTAAAATTTCATTGAGTAAAACGTTCTCAACTTTTATAAGTTATTTAAAGCTAGCACATTGCTTGTCACCATGTTAGCAGCATGCTAGAAATGTGTTAAATCATTATAAATATGCTAGCAAACATCCTAAATAATACTATAAATGTATTAAAACATCCTAGACACATGCTAGCATTCTGCTAAAACATGTTAGTAACATTTCTTTAACTGAGTAAAACGTTCTTAAGCTTATAAAAGTTATTTAAAACTTGCTGACAAATTTGTCAAGGCCAGCATCAAATTTTGAGTTCAAACTTTATTCGTCTAGCTTAAGAATGGAACTTAAAGTATAGGCCAGTCATGTGGGGTCAAGCTTAATGAACCATCAGTATAATTGAGTGTCCATCCTCTCGCTATGTCCAGCTATAACTCAAAAGCATGGTTCGCTGTGAACGGTGTCTGCTAATGAGTTTTTAATGGGCCGCTCGTGACAGATGCAGCAGGGCCCGCGTCCGCACTTCTCAACGTGAGAGTACAAAAAAACCCACGTGCTTCGCTCCACATGCTAGCTCACTAACACACTGTCAGCGCTAGTATGCATGCTAAGCATTGCTGTCAGACGCATCTATTAAGACACATTCTAAAAATACCCGGCGCGGGTCCTAACCTCGCTTTGTGAGGCCACTGAATAATTGCCAGCTAAACAAATGATCTCCCACCAGGGGACGAGTAAAGATGTTGAAGGAGCCGTTTCGGATGTCGGCTCGCAGGGAGCTTGTCTTCATCTAGTGAACTGATTTCACCTGCAAATGAGGATTTATCACTTTTCTTTCCTCAGTTTTGTAACACGAGAGCTGGACGAGATACAGTACGCTAAAACTCATTAGGCGTGTCTCTGATGTCGGGTGTTTATTTTATCCTTGCGGTGCGAAATTTTGATGAGATGGATCTCTGGTGTTAGCAGGCACTGCAGCGTGTAATAGTCTAAAATTAAACACGATTATCAAAATATTAATTAGTGTGGCAGTCATGCACAGACATTACAGATATGAGCTTTGGGTGTATTAGGATACAATGTGTTCTGGGTCTTCTGATACAGTTGACTGTGAATAATTAAAGCTATAAAAGACCATGGCTGTGTTCCAAAACCTAGTGAGCTGACTAGATAGGCAGCAGTCTGAAATGGAACCTCATTAGTGATTCGGAACACACTTCATTTACAAACTTTCATTTATAAATGACAGAAAGTGCATGGAGTACTTGACTCATAATTGATTTCAGTAGAGTTTTAAATTAGCATGTTACTAATTTAATGACCCAATACTCTAAGCATAAAATAAATAGTACACAAAATGTAAAATAATCCATTCTTAATTAGATTAAATTGTTTAATAAATATATGCATGTGTGTGTGTGTGTGTGTGTGTATTTAATTATTGTATGAAATATATTGTGTTTGCAATAGAAAGATTTTTTGCGAAAACTTTTAAGGCAGTAACACATTTATTCTTCCTGGAAAAATAAAACTGCAATGAGCTAAGAAAAAAAAAAAAAGAATATCCTTCAAAAATCCCCCAAAATACACTAATTTATGCATTTTTGTTTACATTTATGTTTCTGGGTACTAAATGAAAATGCACAATACACAAAAATTAATAAACATTTAATTTCGAGTTTCAGTATTTTTCTTTATTCTATGAAGAGTTATTCTTTTCATTTCCATTTCATTAGCAATATAAAGATGGTTTTTTTGGACAACTTCTAAGGCATTTATCCTTCTTGAAAAGCAAAAAACAATCCCATTGTGCTTTGCTACGAGGATTTTAAATGGATTTTAAAATCAATTGAAAATTGAATTAAAATTGAATTTAATTTAAATTTACATTAAATATCTTTGTGCACCATGTATTTTTATTTATGTTTAAATATCTGCTGAATGCATAAATGTAAAAAATAAAAAAATACATAAATATATAGTAAAATAGTCAGTTTAATGAATTCCTCATTATTTTACAGTATTTGTCATTGACTTTTTTTTTTTTTTATTTGTCTGCAACAAAAATATGTCATCTTTTGGACAACTTAAGGCAGCACAGCATTAAAAAAAAAAAAAAAAAAAAAACCCAAATGCATTTTTCTTTACATTTCTGCATACATGTAAAAAAGGGCATAGTACAAAATATTTAAAATATATAATAAAACTGATTAACTGCTTTAATCAATATTGGCATTGGCAATATTGGCATTTCTATTTAAATAGAATTTAAAGACTTCTGAGGTGTTTACTATATCCCACAATGCATTACGATGAGCTAAGAGGAAAAATCTATCCAAAAACCTTTTTTACATCCATCTAAAAATGTAAATATTTTTCTGCATTCTGTTAAATTCATAAATGCAAATACAATTGCACAGTACTCTAAATATTTAGTAAAACAAATCAATTCTCAATTAAACACTTAATTTTTTTTTTCATTATTGTATGAAATTAGTATATCGATCATTGACATCTATATTCACGTTGCCATCCTGGTATTTTTTCTTAGCCCACGTGCAATGCATTATGGAACTGTTTATAAGCAGGCCAGTTCTCCAAAAGACAGCATCTTTCTACTGCAAAAAAAAAAAAAGAAACTTCAGTGATAAATGTGTGACCCAGGACCACAAAACCAGTCATGAGGTTCAATTTTTTTGAAATTGAATAAGCTTTCCATTGACATTATTTGGCTGAGATGCAACTATCTGAAAATCTGTGAGGGTGCAAAATAATCTAAATACTGAGGAAATCGCCTTTAAAGATGTAAAATAAAGTTCTTAGGAATGCATATTACCAATCAAAAATTAAGTTATGATATATTTACGGTAGGAAATTTACAAAATATCTTCATGGAACATGATCTTTACTTAATATCCTAATGATTTTTTGGCATAAAAGAACCCACAATGTATTTTTGACTATTGCTACAAATATACCCATGCTACTTGAGAGGTCACATATGTTATACAATACTGATAAAAACTTTTTTTTATTATAGTGTACTTTGCATTTTTATGCGCTTATTAGAGAATTGGATCGTTTTATCGTATTTGAGTATTGGATTGCACCTAAATCCTGGGACAGCCTTTGTTTTGGGTGAGCTTTCCATTGATGTTTGTTATGATATGACATTATTTCACAGAGATAAGACTATTTGAAAATCTGGAATCTGAGGGTGCAAAAAAATAAAAATATTGAGATAATCGCCTTTCAATTGTCCAAATGAAGTTCTTAGCAATGAATATTACTTTTCAAAACTTAAGTTTTGATATATTTATTGTAGGACATTTGCAAAATATCTTCATGGAACATGATCTTTACTTAATATCCTAATGATTTTTGGCATAAAAGAATCAATAATTTTGACCCATACAATGTATTTTTTGGCTATTGCTACAAATGTACCCCAGCGACATATGACTGGCAAGTTCAGTCAACTCTAAAAAAGTTTATTTAACTTGAAATGTTAAAATTTGAAGGCAGCCGAGTAACCAGCACAGCTGTTAAGATTAACAAACATTTTTTTTTTTTAGTTTAGTCAACTCGAATATCTAAGTTGTCACTTAGTACAACTTAACATTTCAACTTGAATGAACTTATTTGAGTTGACTGAACTTCAAATTTTAAGGCAGCAGGGTAACAAATTATTTTAAGTTGACTAAACAAATTGTTTTGGTTTTTTTTACAGTAGGTTTTGGATTCTATGAGAAGGCAAAATCACCCTGAATGAGTTGAACGAGTGTTAAATAGTCTTTCTTAGTAAAATCCAATCAGTTCGCAATTCAACTAATGCGCACCTTTTCTCTTTCCCAAGACGACCACTTTGATTGGCCTGTTGAAGACGGCACGGCTCCTCCGACTGGTTCGTGTTGCCAGAAAGCTGGACCGTTACTCTGAATACGGCGCAGCGGTTCTCATGCTCCTCATGTGTATATTCGCTTTGATCGCCCATTGGCTGGCCTGCATCTGGTACGCCATTGGAAACGTGGAGAAACCATACCTGGAGCAAAGGATCGGCTGGCTCGACAACCTCGAGGTGTCTCTCGGAAAGAGATGCAACTCTAGTGACCACTGCTCTGGACCGAGCATAAAGGATAAATACGTGACTGCGCTGTACTTTACGTTCAGCTCGCTGACCAGCGTGGGCTTTGGAAACGTCTCTCCAAACACCAACTCAGAGAAGATCTTCTCCATCTGCGTCATGCTCATCGGATGTAAGTCTGAAAAACATGCATGTACGCAAATAGCTTAAAGGGAGTGATTGATCCAAAACTGACAATTCTGTCAGCATTTACTCACCCTCATGACATCCCAAACCAATATTTTGTTATTTTTCCTGAGAAACACAAAAGGAGAAAGTTTCCATGGAAAAAACAACATTACGGTGAGTAAATAATGACAAAAGTCTAATGTTTGGGTGAAAATGGCACTATATATACACAGTGCGTGTGTAATTATTATATACAGGTATGTGCCAAAAAATTAGAATATCGAGGGAAAGTCCATTTATTTTAATAATGTGTTTCAAAAAGTGAAACTTTTATGTTATATTAGTTCACTACACACAAAGTGAAATTTCTCAAGCCTTTATTTGTTTCAATTGTAATGATTATGAATCAGAATCAGAAAGAGCTTTATTGCCAAGTATGCTTACGCATACAGGGAATTAGTTTTTGTGACATTAGCTTCCAGTGTACATAGACAACAACAACAACAACAACAACAACAACAACACAGACAATAAAAAATAAATAAGGATAAAATACACATGTGTAAATATAAATAGACAAAAAATATATAGAAAAATAGATTAAGAAATAAAGTGGCATATACAGTTGTGCTGTTGATGATTGATGAAGGTTATTGCACGTACTTTTTATTGCACAATGGGGTGAACATTTAGCTGTTCATAAAGATTAAAGATAAAAGATAAAGGAATAAAGGATTAAAGATTTAAAAAAAAGTATTTCACAAAATTAGAATATCATGACAAAGTTCAACATTGTAGGCTCCCTGTGTCCCAATCTAGTCAGCTAATTAATGCAAATACCTGAAAAGGTGTCCTCAGCCTTGAAATAGTCTCAGTCTGGCTTAGTAGGCTTGAGAATCATGGGGAAGACTGCTGACTTGACGGTTGCGCAGAAGACCATCATTAACACCCTCCATAAGGAGGAGGAAAAGTCTCAAAAGGCAATTGCAAAAGAAGCTGGATGCTCACAGAGCGCAGTATCGAAGTATATTAACAGTGTTAAGAGGACGGGAAAAATGTGTCCGGAAAAGGTGCACAAGTGACAGGGATGACCGCAGCCTTGAGAGGATTGTCAAGCAAGGGTGATTCAGAAATCTGGGGGAGCTTCATAAGGAGTGGACTGAGGCTGGTATCAGTGCATCAAGAACTACCACATACAGATGTCTGCATGACATGGGCTACAGCTGTAGAATTCCATGCGTCAAGCCACTCCTGAACCAAAAGCAACGTCAGAAGCGCCTGTGCTGGGCTAAGGAGAAAAAGTACTGGTCTGTTGCCCAGTGGTCCCAAGTCCTGTTTTCAGATGAAAGCAAATTTTGCATTTCATTTGGAAATCAAGGTCCCAGAGTCTGGAGGAAGACCGGAGAGGCACAAAAATCAAGCTGCTTAAAGTCCAGTGTGAAGTTTCCACAGTCAGTGATGGTTTGGGGAGCCATGTCATCTGCTGGTGTGGGTCCATTGCCTTTTATGAAGTCCACAGTCAATGCAGCTGTCTATCAGGGAATTTTAGAGCACTTCATGCTTCCCGCTGCCGACAAGCTTTTTGGAGATGATGATTTTATTTTCCAGCAGGATTTGGCACCTGCCCACAAAGTCAAACCTACCAGTACCTGGTTTAATAGCCATGGAATAACTGTACTTGATTGGCCGGCAAACTTGCCTGACTTAAACCCCATTGAAAATCTATGGGGTATTGTCAAGAGGAAGATGAGGGAACAGGGAATCTACCATAACACCTCAACTGTGTCAAAGGCTGATCGCCTCCATGCCACGCCGCCTTGATGCTGTAATTTGTGCAAAAGGAGGCCCAACAAAGTACTGAGGACATAATACAGTACATTAACACACTTTTAAAAGGCCAACATGTGTTTAAGATCCTTTTTTTAATTGGTCACATGAAATATTCTAATTTGTGAAATAAATTATTATTATTTTTTTTTTTTGTCTTTAATCTATTTGAAACAGATAAAGGCTTGAAATTTTTCACTTTGTGTGTAGTGAACTAATATAACATACAAGTTTAACTTTTTGAAACAAATTATTGAAATAAATGGAGTTTCTCCCGATATTCTAATTTTTTGGCACATACCTGTAATTGTCCATGAAGGCTGGAAGTGAAAAACAAATCATATTCAGGTGTGCATGTTTTCTTGTAAATATTAAATGAGCCAAAAAAAGAGATTTAACTTGGACTGAAAAGTCAAAAATTATTAATGCCCATGAAAAGGATGCAATACTAGAATTAGCAGAGTAAAGCATGACCACTGGACAGCACAATGGGTCACACAGTTGGGCCAACACAGTCAGAAAAAGACACGTTAATCACGAAAAGACACGTTAACTGCAAAAGAGTTAAGAATTAAGTTTAGACCATTTAGCCTCCAGCGCCTACCTGGAGTCTCCAGAAGTGCAATGTGTCAGGTTCTCAGAGAGTTTGCTTGGATAAAACTTCACAAGGTATAAGAAAACATGAATGAACATGAACATGAATGAATATGAATAATTTGAGAGGAAAAACTCTAATGAATTGCATGTCCTGGGATGACAGCGGTGAATCTGAAATGACCCAGGCATCTGTAAACTGTTCATCCTGATATAATTAATCTCCGTTTCAATCTAGCAGATGAATTCTACTACTTTCAAACAATGCTAAAAATCAATATGTTTATTGTCTTTTTCATTTAAAGGCCGCATTACATCATCTTTAATCCATGTCTGTTGGTCTTTAGTCCAGCTAGTGTACTGTTAAATGCTGACAAAAATATATTTTAGCAGATACTTGTACAGTCAAACTACTGATTAAAATATTAATTAAATATTAATCAATCACTTAGTTTATGTTTAATCTGTATTCAAAATTGACTATTTTATAAAATATTTTTGTGCACAATGAATTTTTATTTACGTTTCTGCTATGTATGCATAAATGTAAAAAGAAAAATGCACAATACACCAAAATATTTAATAAGACAATCAGTTTTGAATAATAAATAAATAAATATAAGTTTTGAATCAAAAATTTTTTTTTTTTTTTTTTGTGCTATACTTTTTAAAAATATTTTTGCTATTTATGGATAAATGTAAATGAAAGTGCTTAATATAGAAATATATTTAATAAGATAGCACATTTAGAATTAGTTAAATATCCATTTTAAATCTAATTCAAAATTGACTTTTTTATTTTGTGCACTATACTTTAACACTTTTGCTATTTATAGATAAATGTAAATAAAAGTGCGTAATACAAACATATTTAATAAGATAGTACATGTAGAATTAAATAAATATCCATTTTGAATCAAATTCAGAATAGACTGTTTTATTATTTTGTGAACTATATTTATATATTTTTGAGCTATTTATGGATAAATGTAAAAAAAAAAGTGCATAATATAACATTTAATAAGACAGTACATTTAGAATTAGATAAATAAAACAAAAAATAAAATAAATTTAGAATCTAAGAATTGTATCACATATTTTTGTGGAGTATGTATTTTTATTTACATTTCTGATATTTATGCATAAAGGCAAATAAAAATAAGACAAGTCAATTTTGAAACAAAAAAAGAACAACCATCAATTTTAATTAATTCAAAATGTACTATTTTATTATTTTGTGCACTATACCTTTGGTACATTTACATTTCTGTTCTTTATTGGTAAATGTAAAAAAAAAAAATGCACAAAAATATTTGATAAGATTTGATACGTACATTTTGAAATTAATTAAATAAAGTTAGTAAGTCCATTTTTAATCTAATTAATTTTCTGCTTAATGAAGAAATGTAAATAAAATAATGCATAAAACAAAAATACTTAATTTAGGTCAATATGGAGATAGATAGATAGATAGATAGATAGATAGATAGATAGATAGATAGATAATCTAATTCACAACTGATTGATTTATTAAATGATTTCTTAGGCCTTTAAAAATGTGACATACTAATGCTAGTCAGGTCCAATGTCAGCAATCTATCCCCTCATCCCTCAGCAGACAGCACAGTTAAACACAGGTATCAAATCAGAAATAGCTGTTTAAAAACACATCAAGCATAATCTGAATAATAATATATAAAGGAAACACTGCTGATTTGATCTAAATTGGCCTCTGCAGACAAAATGTACCTGGCATTAGCTTTCATCTGTGTGACACTGTCCTGTCCTCTTCAGCTTTGATGTACGCCAGCATTTTTGGGAACGTTTCTGCCATCATCCAGCGGCTGTATTCGGGAACGGCGAGGTACCACATGCAGATGCTCCGCGTGAAAGAGTTCATCCGTTTCCACCAGATCCCAAACCCACTCAGACAGAGGCTGGAGGAGTATTTCCAACACTCATGGACCTACACCAACGGCATTGACATGAACATGGTGCGTCTGAGGCATTATGGTCTATTATTCAACCATTGTAGCCATGGCATTTTCATTGCACATGTGTTTTCAAATCTTTATTTTATCTGAATTGATCCTTCACTACACTATCACTATATCACTATAAAACTGGATTGGTCAATGATGTTTTAAGGCAGGGTATAAGGTCAATTCAAAATCATAAAATTACATTTTTGTCAGTTTGCTAAGCCAGGCTTTCCCAAACTAGGGTTTATAAATTAATGAAAAGCTCATAATTATTTACATTATAAATATGTAAATTTAATCGACATAAACTTGCACCTAAAGATGATTTTTTTTTTTTTGTTGACCTGCATGTCATTTAGACCTTTAACCAACATCAGTGTTAAATTATTAAAAAATCTTACATTCTTAAAAAAAAAAAAAAAAAAAATTCAAAACTTAAAAAGAAAAATCTGAATTGACTTTTATTATTGTACACTATACTTTTTTAAAAATATGTATTTTAGCTATTTATGGATAAATGTAAATAAAAGTGCGTAATACACAAAAATATTTAATAAGATGGTTCATTTAGAATCAGATAAATAAATATCCATTTTAAATCTTATTCAGATTTGACTGTTTTATTATTTTGTACACTATACTTTTTTACATAAAAAACTTTAAAAATAACTGAAATTCTCAGGTCAGATGACAAAAAAGAAAGAATAAATATCCATTTTGAATCTAAATCAAAACTGAAGTACGTAATACACAAAATATTTAATACGATAGTAAATTTTAAATTAATATAAATTTTAAATTAATAAATGTATATTAATAAATATACATTTTAAATCTAATTCAGAATGGACTGTTTTACTATTTTATACACATACAAAAAAAAAAAAAGATTAAAAACTCAGTTCTCAAGGGGTCAGATGACAAAAAAGTTTGTGAATCCCTGTGCTAAGTCATGTCTGTTGGAATTATTCAGCCGAAAATGTATTTATTAATATTCTTCATGCTGCTCTTTATCTTAAAAAATAAAAAAATAAATAAAAAAACATGAAAAACAATAATAAAATTCTCTCATACAACCAGGGTTATTATAATAATTATTTGTTAATAAAACAAAGTTAAAAAAACATTTTGTTTCAGCTATTTGCAAAGGCAACATTTCTCATTTTATCAATTTTCAATTTTATAAATTTTTCTTTTATACCAAAAATCATTAGGATATTAAGTAAAGATCGTGTTCCATGAAGATGTTTTGTCAATTTCCTACTGTAAATATATCAAAACTTAATTTTGATCAGTATTTTAATTTTTGCACCCTCAGATTCCAGAAGCATATTTATTCAGGTTTCTGATGCTGTATGAATCTCAATTAAAAAAAAAAAAAAAAAAAAAAGATGACCCATATGGTTTTGTGGTCCAGGGTCACAAATGAAAAAAAAAACAAATTCAAAATATTAACAAATATAACAGTATCTTAATTATGCTAAAACAACTAATGCACTGTATTCCATGTCTTCTGAAGCAATATTAAAATTTAGCATGGGAAAATGACCAAAATGAAAATTTTTCTTCACATTTTTGACTGAACTTTGCTCTCAATGATTGTCTGAAATGCTATTTGTACATGTCATCACATCATTGTAAATGTGTATGTACTGAAAGCAACACCTTTCTCTCTCCATGTCTGCCTCATATGAAATGGAATGACCTCGTCGCCCCGGGAAGAGCAGGAGGTATTTATATAAAGTCAGGACTCATCTTCATTCAGTCTCAGCTCTAGAGACTCTCATACACATCAGATTTCACTCAGTGCATGTTTAACACTCACCTTCAAGGTCTCTTAGCAGGAAATGCAAAAAAAGTTTCCAAAAAATATTTTTGGGCTGGGCAATGTATATATATATATATATTTTTTTTTTTTGACCTGGGTGACAAACTTATTTTATTCAATTTTCTTATATTTGATGCATATCTTAATATTTATTAAAAAAAATAATAAAATAATAATATTGACCAAAATATAATAATAATAATAATAATAATACTACTAATAATAATAATAATATGATATATTCTATAATAATATATAGCCTATATTGAACTGGGCATTGTAACTTATTTTATATAAAAATATTTTTTCTGTTTTTTGATGATATTTGATGCATACCAAATAAAATGTTACAAAATTAAATAAAATAAAATTTTTATAAAAAATAATGACATAATATAGACCGTCAAAATCACAATTATTAGTCATTTGATGTTATCTGATATATCTTTATTTTTATCTTTCTACCGTCTTTAAATAAATAAATACAAATTTATTAAAATTGAAGAAATTACCAAATAACTTGATTACAGTTTCCCAAAAATATTTTTGAGCTGGGTGACAAACTAAATTTTATGTATTTGATGCATATCTTAATATTTATTTCTATGACACTCTTTTAAGGGTGTATTATAATACTAATACTAATACTAATAATAACAATAACAACAATACTACTACTAATAATAATAATAATAATAATAAAGTCCAAAAATCTAATTTATAATAATATTGTATAATAATAATAATAATATATACATTTATATCCTATATTAAGCTGGGCAGTATTAAATATTAAATTATTTTATTATAAAAAATTTTTTTGCCTTTTGATGATATGTGATGAATACCAAATGTTACAATATAAAAGAAAATTAAATGTAAAACTTAAAAAATAATGATGTAATATAGAGCACAATTTCAAATGTAAATCACAATTTCAAATGTATAGGGCTAGGCGATATAATTTATTTATTTATTTTTTTTTTTTTTGATGATGATGATGATGATCTTTGATGCATATCCTAATACTTATTCTCGTGATACTTTTTTTTTTTTTTAGAAAACTAAACAAAAAATAAACATAAATAAAAATGTAAAATAAAAAATAATAATAAATAATGATCAAATAAAAAGTGCATAAAAATCATCACCCAACCAAAGACAATACATTGCAAATATCCAGTATATCGGCCAGTCGTAGCATTTTTAATGCTAGGATGAATTAGCATACGTTAAATGGGGGTCTATGGCACTCAATCTGAATTAGATGAGACTCGAAGATTAAAAGTTGCTCTTGTTAAAGCAAGTCTGCTGTTACCAAGAAACTGAATCTTCTCTGATGGCCATTGTTGAACCCTCATTATTTCATCTCTTTTAATTGATGATTTCACCACTAATATGAGCTCAGTAATTGGCACATTAGTCTGTGTAGTTTAAAATCTCTTTCTTGCCACTTTAACCGCATAAATACATTGGCAGAAACATCATAATGCAAAATAATTTCATTAGCAGTGGAAAAACACTCTCAACGCCATGGCTCTGTCCCAAAACTGAGTGAAATGTTGCTTTTAAAGCATCATAAAAGCACTTCTGACATGAAGGCTGTTCAAAAAGCCCTTTGGGCCAAATTTTAAGGCTGCATCATGTTTCCAAGGCCATAATGCATTGCAAAAAGCCAGAAAAGTGGAAAGAGTCAATCAAAAAAGTACACTTTGATTCATCAAGGATGCAAATAAATTGATCAAGTGACAACAAACAAATAAATGTTGCTCTTCTGAACTTTGTTTTCATCAAAGAATCCTAAAAAAATAAATTGTACCCTGGCTTTCACAAAAATATGAATATGAGAAATGTTTGTTGAGCTGCAAATCAGCATATTAGACTGATTTCTGAAGGATCATGTGATGCTGAAAACTGAAGTAATGATGCTGAAAATTCAGCTTTGCATCACAGAAATAAATTACATTTTACAATACATTAACATAGAAAATAATTAATTTAAATTGTAATAATATTTCACAATTTTTACTGTATTTTTGATCAAATAAATGCAGCCTTGTAGTGCAGCTCTCTATGTTTTGGAACGGAGCCCATAACAGAATTACAGAGAGTGTAATTGTAGATAATGTCTGCACTAATGTACTTGCTTTAATCTTCTGTGATGGAACTGTTTTCCTTGCATCTCTCTGCAGGTCTTAAAAGGCTTTCCTGAGTGTTTACAGGCAGATATTTGTCTTCATCTGAACCACAGTCTCCTTCAGGGATGCAAGGCTTTCAGAGGTGCGACTCAAGGATGTCTGCGCGCTCTCGCCATGCGCTTCAAAAACACCCATGCTCCTCCTGGAGATACGCTCGTGCACTGCGGGGACGTCCTCACTGCGCTCTACTTCCTGTCTAGAGGATCCATCGAGATCCTCAAGGACGACATTGTGGTGGCCATTCTGGGTAAGAGAGCTTGAGCTTGTTTTAAAGGAAGCACTAAAGGAAAATGACATGAAAAGCAATGCGAGATTGAGTTTAATTACATATTATATAAATATTTGGACACAAAATTGAAAATGCAACTTGGCTTTTAATAAATTTAATAAATTAAATAAATTATTACATATTATGATTACAAATTATTATATATATATATATATATATATATATATATAGAGAGAGAGAGAGAGAGAGAGAGGGGGAGAGATAGATAGATAGATAGATAGATAGATAGATAGATAGATAGATAGATAGATAGATAGATAGATAGATAGATAGATAGTTAAAAATATAATAATATAATAAAAATATAATACATTTTATATAATAATATTTAATATACTGTTAATATAGAATAAATTGTAACAAAAATGCCAAGGCATCATTTCTCATTTTAATTTAGTTTCATTTGAAAACTGAAAATATAATATTATATATATATATATTATATAACATTATACAATAATAATAATAATAATAACAATAATATTTTATATTATTATTTTATATAATTTTTTTTTGCCTTTTGATGCTGTTTATGCATACCAAAAAAAGGTAGATAGATAGATGATGGATAAAATATAATTTAATTACAACAATATTAGCTTTTTAATGACATTTGATGCTAACTTAAAAAAAATTATAATAATAAAATTACAACAAATAATAATAATAAATACTGCAATAGGAAGCACGAAAGAAAAAAATTACATGAAAAGCAAGATTGAATTTAATTATATATTATGTATTATATAGTATATAAATAATTAGACAAAATATTTATTGCTTTTATTGCTATTTTTAATAAAATAAAAAATGATGTAACATGACATTATTAGAGAGAGAATAATAGATAAAATATAACAAATAATATAAGATAATAACTAAAAAATTAACTTAACATTAAATAAAATGTAAAAAAAAAAAAAAACTTGACAAGGCATAATTTCTCATTTTAATTTAATTTGATGTACTGTAACTAAAACTGAAATGCAAATATAAAATATGTAAAATATGTAACTATAACTAGACAAATAAAACCAGATAAACACAACAAAATGTCTTACATTTAAATGAAAATGGAATATATATGTATATAAAAGTTCAAAACTGTTTTTGCTGCTTTAATATTTTTGTGGTAACTTTTCAGGATTCTTTGATTACTAGAAAGTTCAAAAGAACAGCATTTATCTGATATAATGTTTTTCCCCGGTTGCTATTAGAGGAACATTCAGAGAGTAGATCTCTCGTATCTTTAACTGAAAATCCTGCCTTAGATATTTAATTAAGGAATCACTTTTTCACTTTTAAAATGACTATTTTAATCAGAGGTGGACTATTTTTAAAACCTTGCATAATATCTCTCAGTGTCTCATTATCTCTCACTGTGCTCTATGTTTCTTGTGATGGATGTTTGCTGAATGTTTTAGAGAAAGTCAGCAGCGCAGTATCTGTTTGCTGAAAGCGGCCTGCAGACATTAGAGCGTCACAGCCGCGTCCTGTGGAGGTCTTTCTGCCTCGGCGTGTTGTTTACCGATGCGGCGGTTAGCAACGCGAGTGAGAGCGGGCACACGCTGTATCTCCCAGTGGGCAGATGTGCCATTGTCCTTACATTTTTAAACAGAGAGCCGAGGAGCCTGACTCCTGAAACCTATACATTACTGTTCTCTCAGTTAAATGTCAAACAGATGAGCTCATTCTAGAAACGAGCCTGGGTTTCTGCATTGTGTCTCGAATCCGTGTCTGATAAGAGGAGGTTTCTGACATTTCTATTAAGTGGCTCTCGCTGGAGGTGTTTGGCATCTTCAAAGCGCTCACTGCACCGACTCAAAGCTGGACTGAGCTTTTTATAGCATATAGAACACAACTGAACATTGGAGAACATCAAAGAACAAAAACGGCTATAGATTGTGTCTGATCTGAATGGACTGAATGCTAGATTACTATCATATGGTTTTTGTTTTTTTCCAATGTGATAGTGATACAGGTTAATGCAGGGGTCAGTATGTTTTTTAAAGAAAGTAATACTTTTATTTTAGTCTGCAAGGATGCATTGAATTGATCAAAAGTGACAAAGAAATTTAGAATGTTACAAAAAAATAAATAAGTAAATGCCTTTTTTTGGACTTACTAATCAGAAATCCAGAATAAAATGCTTCAAAATGTAATTTTTAATTGAGATGCTCTTACTAGTCTATATTTTAAAACCTTTTTGTTGTTTGATAAGTGTTTATGTCTGTAAAGTTTTAATTATTATAATTTTTATTTGAATACATTTTTATTTCAGTTTTTAATTTTTCCATTTTCATTTGACGTTAAGCAATTTTATTGAGTTTTTGTCATTAATATACTTCTTTTTTTCAGGTTAGTTTGAGTTATAATTTTAGTATCAACTCAAACTAGCTGAAATAAAAGTTTCAAAGTTTTGACAGGTTTTTTTTTGTTTGTTTGTTTGTTTTAGGAATTACATTTTTTTAATGTCTAAAATTTGTTATGTCTGTAAAGTTTATATAAATTTGTATTTATTATTTTTTTTATTTCAGGCTTAGTTTGAGTTATAATTTAAGTATCAACTTGGAAACTATCTGATATAAAACACTTTTTCAAATATTTTATTTGACGTTTTAGGAATTACATTTTCTCAAATGTTCACAAGTTGTTATGTCTGTGAAATTAAAGTTTTTATTACTTATTATTATTTTTTAATCAAATTTTTAATAATTTTTTTCCATTTCCATTTTACTTTAAGTAGTTTTGTGGAGTTTTTGTCATTTATATACTGTATAAGTTTTTCATATTTATGTTGATAATTTTATTTATTTTTATTTCAGGTTTAGTTTGAGTTATAATTTTAGTATCAACTTGGAAACTGACTAAAATAAAAGTTTCAAAGTTTATATATATATATATATATAACATTTATTTTTTTTATATTTAAAATTATATATTTAATATATTTTTATATAGTTATTTAGGTTTTAGTAATTACATTTTTTTTGTCTGCAATTTATGTCATGTCTGAAGTTAAAGTTTTTATACATTTTTATTTATTTTCTTTTTTCTTTTTTTATTATTTCAGGCTTAGTTTGAGTTATAATTTTAGTATCAACTTGGAAACCAGCTGATATAAAATAAGTTTTAGGAATTACATTTTTTCAATGTCTAGAAGTTGTTATGTCTGTCAAGTTAAAGTTTTTATTCTTTTTTTTTTTTTTTATATATATACACATTTTTTATTTTAGTTTTGGTTATACTTTTCCATTTACATTTTACTTTAAGTAGTTTCGTTGAGTTTTTGTCATTTATATAAGTTTGAATTATGTTGATATAGATTTATTTATTTTTATTTCAGGTTTAGTTTGAGTTATAATTTCAGTATCAACTTGGCTACAAGTTGCTATGTATGTGAAGTTAAAGTTTTTATTAATTTACATTTTTTATTTATACATTTTTATTTTAGTTTTAGTTATACTTTTATATTTCCAATTTACTTTTACATTTCAAGTAATTTTGTTGCATTGTTATTTTTTTTTCTTTTATTTCTTTTATCGTTTCTTGTTTAATAGGTCTATACAGTTTTAGAAATTTAGTTTGAGTTACAATTTTAGTATCAAGATAAATGAAAATAAACATCAAAATAAATGAAAATGAGAAGTGTTGCCAAACACATATTTTTTATTTTTATTTTATTTCAAGATTTTTTCTTTTTTTTTTTAGATGTTTAATTTACTAGAATAATAATTTAAACATCAAAAAAACTCAAAATTTTGAACAGTGGTATGTATACACTTAAAATTTTTACATATTATACCAAAATTCACTAAAATATTTGAAATCAGAAATTGTGCATTAATCAGGCATAAAAAATATATGTAGTAAATAATAGCATATAAAACAATTACATTTAGTGTAAAAATGTAAAGTTTTGGCAGCAAATAAAATAATGTGTCAAAGTAGAGATGTTTTAAGTCAAAAGCATTGCATTGTGGGATACAATATTAGTAGTAGTAGCAGCAACAAAATACCTTAAAGCAATTCAGGTCACTCAGGGCCCATCTTGGTAATGACCTCAGTGGCTTTTCAGTCATATTTCCATCTGCTCAAATAGGGAAAGATGAAAACCAATCAAATTTTGCAATAATATCATAAATTGTGCTGCTAAATCTCTCTCATAATAGATAATGCACATGCATGCTGTAAAACAGGATTGTCTATAGCCACAATACTCAGTGTTATGATTTCTCCCAATAAATGCACACAGACTAAGCTAGTATTTGATTCCAAACACAGTCCAGTCATTTATTTGTGTAGCGAAAGCAAACCCCTAGTGTTGTGTAAAACAGAAACCGTACTTAACTTAAGCTTAACATGAGCAGTTAATGGCAACAATAATTAGTCAGCACTTTTCATCATGATGTCAGAGAGACAGCGTGTGCCTGACAGGTCTTTCTGAACTCCAATGCAGTTTAAAAGCACAGTTTTTTCATCAGATGAATATTCGTCGGCTGATCCGGTGACATAATAGGGTCAAAACAAAGAACGGCGCAGACGGCCGCAGGGAAAAAAAAGTTCTCAAACCTCACAAAGCGACTATTTATGCTGAAATGCAGTCGAACTCGTGTTGAACCCTGAACGTTCGTTTAATAATGTTCTCGGGATCCATTAAAAAGAGAAAGCGCTTCTCATCTCTCCTCTCCCCACAATGCTTTGTGTCTGCTTCTTCATGGTGAGATATAGAGAGGTGTCAGATCCCTCATGAACAGCTGTGTCAGGCGTTTTAGCCGATTGAGCTGAATGTCACCTGCAGCTCGGTCACGTCTCTCTTATTTAAAGCAGAATCGCTCCGAGGGCCTGACATTTGCCGGAGAGCAGGCCAGCTGAGAGCCTGCTGATTTTTTGAGATATACTACAACTTGAATGAACTTTGGTGAAGTATTTTGGTGAAGTTTTTGGCATTTTATAATAGACGATGATTAGGGAAAATGTCAAATTTAAATAAAGTACAACAGCAGCGCTTGCAAAAGTAAAGGTTGAGGTACACTACCATTTTTTTTTATTATTTAAGACACTAAAGTCTAAAGTAATGATGCTGAAAATTCAGCTTTGATCAAAGGAATAAATTACATTTTAAAATATATTCAAATAGAAAATGTTTATTTTAAATTGTAATAATACTTCTTGTATTTTTGATCAATTAAATGCAGCCTTGGTGAGCAGAAGAGGCTCTAATATAATTTTAAAAATGTTACATGCCCCAGACTTTTAAACAGTCGTGCATGTTTAGGTTTTTCATCGTTTAATGGTTCTGCAGTAATGAAATGCTGCATCATAGCCAGGGTTGCCAGGTTTTCACAACAAAACCCGCCCAATTGCTACTCAAAAGTAGTCCAAAAACTAGCCCAATGGCGTTTCGAAGGAGGTGCTCTGTTAAAAATCGCATTCTGGGGGAAAAAATACACTTTTTTTGTCGGGGTTCCTCTGGTAAATTTGCATTTTAGGGGCTTTAAGACACTGAAGACTGGAGTAATGATGCTGAAAATTCAGCTTTGATCACAGGAATAAATTACATTTCAAAATATATTCAAATAGAAAACGTTTAGTTTAAATTGTAATAATACTTATTTTTTGATCAATTAAATGCAGCCTTGGTGAGCAGAAGAAACTCTAATATAATTTTAAAAATGTTACATGCCCCAGACTTTTGAACAGTCGTGCGTGTTTAGGTTTTTCATCGTTTAATACATTTCTTTGGTTCTGCAGTAATGAAATGCTGCATCATAGCCAGGGTTGCCAGGTTTTCACAACAAAACCCGCCCAATTGCTACTCAAAAGTAGCCCAAAACTAGCCCAATGGTGTTTTGAGGGAGGTCATTAAAATTCGCGCTCTGCGGGATAAAATACATGTTTTTTGTTGGGGTAAATTTTTGTCGGGGTAAATTCCCCAGGTAAATTTGCATTTCAGGGGCTAAATATGACGTTATTATGGTCAATTCAACCCACAGACATCAAAAACAACCCGCTGCAACAGTGTTAAAGTAGCCCAATTCTGCAGAAAAACCGTGGACATGGCAACACGGATCACAGCTGTCATGTCATTTAACACGTCTTGTTTTCAAATGCACACACAAATCAACAGAGAAAAGGAAGCTATAAATGATTAAATATATGCAAGACAAAACAAGACTAATCACAATTAGCATCCAAACAGAGTAAAGAATGAAGAGCAGTTGGAATTCGGTTCACAAATATTGCAATGAAAACCTCTCTTAAAATTAAGACTTTTTCCATACAGTTTCTTAAGTATTATGTTTAATGATTGATTGTTCCACTCAAAGCATTTTAAAATCACAAAAATAAGTAAAATACTGTATCCTCAGGGTTCCTGCAGGCGTTTGAAGACTCTTTTTAAGACCAATTAAAGAAAATGTAAGGAATAAATTAAAGGAAACACAATATGTCAATGTTCTCTAACTGTAAAAGTCTACACAATGAGACGAATTAGCAACTTTCAACTTTTTTTATTAATATTTTGAATTATTTTTCATTATTATGTGCTTTCATTTTAATTTTACTTAAAGCTTTTTGTGTTTTATTTATTTTTATGTCTATATATTTTTTTTTATTAATTTTTATTGCAGTTTTACATTTAGTTATTTTAGTACTATGGATGGTATTTCCTGCCAAAAACCAAAACTAAACTTTATATTTGAATTTGAATTGTGTCACTACTTTAGCTTGAGCAGTAATAAAAAGTTAGAATTCATTTGTTTTTATTGTATATTAATGGTTTCATATTAATTTTAGTTGAAGTTTTAGTAATTATGTGTTTTTGTCCTTTTTATTATATATATAATTTTTTTATTTTGCATATTTGAATTGTGTCACTATTATTGCGTTACCAATAATAAAAAGCTTTGTAAAAATGAATGAATTTTTAATTCGTTTTTATTTTATATTACTTGTTTCATTTTAATTTAAGTTTTAATAATTTTGTTTATAGTAATACAGAAATAAATATAGAAAATATCTTCCATATTATGCAAGCTATTTTCTGCCAGAAACACCCTAAACTTTATATTTTAATTTGAATTGACTTTTAATTTGAATTAATTTGAATAATGAACAGCTTTGTTAAAAAAAATAAGTTTTAGTAATTGTATGTGTTTTTGTTTATTCATTTGTATTTTAGTTTACATTTACTCATTTTAGTACTGTGAAGATATTTTCTGCCAGAAACGAAAAGTATTTTTTACATTTTAATTTGAATTGTCACTATTATTGCATGAGCATTAATATAAGAAAGCTTAAAAAAAGGTATAGTCCCATAGTCCAAAATATGTATAAAACGATGTGGATTTTTTTAAATAAGGTAAATCTTTCATGGGTTTTGCACTACATATTTCAGTAAGACACATCATTTATATTATTTATATTATTGTATATTAAGCTATACATGTCATAATACACAAGGTTCCCTTGAATCTGGTTTTCGTTTTCATTTTTGTAATTTAACTGATTTATTTAATATTGGCAGAAAATACCTTCCATATTATAAGTTAAACTGAAAAGTGAAACTGAAAGGATTTTTGTATGGTTTCAGTTTGCAGTTTCTCAGAACACAAGACTTAGTAATCATTTTGCATCTCAAGGACATGTATTTTGATTTAAGGAGGTTTAGATATTTGTACTGGGAAAACAAGACAGAAATACAGATACATGATATCATCTTTTTTGCAGTCCATGCGGCATTTAATGCTATGACTTTACAAATTAAAGACTTTCTGCTCAGATTTAAAACCTTTTTTAAGCCTTGATTTGTGAAAGTCCAGCAAAATCCTTAACGACGGACCCTTTAAAGAAATGCAAGAGAACAACTAGTTGCTATTCAATGAAAGGTCGAGAAGAGAGCATATACTGTACCTGACATCATCATTTCATAATCTCCACAGAGAGCGAGCGCTGATAATCCGCATGCACAGATTCTGACCTAAACTGACACCGCTTGCACAGACACGCTTCAACATCTGAAATCCCATGCAAACTTGTGCAGATGCATGCTATTGTATGCAGATCTCTGATCTGTCTGATTCAAAATTTGCCCAAACATATCATGCATCTGTTTTCTAGAGTTATAATATACCGAACCTGAATGTTTCCTTTCTTTTCCAGGTAAGAATGACATCTTTGGAGAGATGATCCACTTGTATGCAAAGCCTGGTAAGTCAAACGCAGACGTGCGAGCGCTCAGCTACTGCGATCTGCACACTATCCAGAGAGAGGAGCTCCTGGAGGTTTTGGACATGTATCCAGAGTTCGCTGACTACTTCCTCACCAATCTGGAGCTGACCTTTAACCTACGGGACGAGAATACAAAGGTACTTCGCGTCAACAGACAGATTTTATACATACAAAATAGATTCAATTAAAACATTGTGTGTTGTTGGGATGTTC